>WNWK01036857.1:0-18881 GCA_009830355.1 Cherax destructor
GAATTTTGCTGGTACTAATTCCATATCGAATAATGATACTAAGCTAGGCTAAGACAAGCCCAGAGAAGAGATAGAGGGAGAGCAGAGAGAGAGGGTATAGTGGGGGAGGGTATAGAGGGAGAGAGGGTATAGGGGGAGAGAGAGAGAGAGAGAGGGAGGGTGCGTGTGTGGGGGAGGAATGGAGGGATAGAGGGTGTAGTGTTAGTATGGTAGGGTATGGGAGGGTCTGAGGGTGACCATCATATCAGGTTTCAGCCGTGTGTGTGTGTGTGTGTGTGTGTGTGTGTGTGTGTGTGTGGTGTGTGTAGGAGGGTGTGTGTGTGTGTGTGTGTGTGTGTGTGTGTGTGAGTGTGTGTAGGAAGGTTAGGAGGTACAAGTGGGGAGGGGGAGGAAGTGTTATTGGGTTAGTGGTCAGGTTCTTGTAGGTCTATTGTCATGTGAGTGAGTGTGTGTGTACGTGTATGTGTGTGTACCTGTCCTCACTGCATTGATTTAATTAGAATATTTCACTGTGACGGCCTTCTGGGTTATCCTAGGCTCCCTACACGTATGCTCCGTGTGATAGCCTATCACTGTACTCGTGTATACCTGTATAACTTTGCTTACTTATTGAATAAACACTGTCAGAGTAGTGTAGTGTTCGTGTGACTGTGTCCGTCTGTTAAGATAATCTTCCTAAAGTTTGCAATACTTCACAAGGTTTGGAATACTATCCTAATATTATACTAGACTTTTGCTAGTACTAGTTCTAAAAACGAGTAATACTACTAAGCTAAGCTAAGACAAACCCAATTGTTGGTTTATGTGAGCGTGTGTGTGTGTGTGTGTGTGCGTCTTGGCATCTCGTTCACAGGGCCTACGTAATCTAATTCTAATTCTAGAATGCTACTAACCACTGCTACTAAAAGTTACTACTTATACATTGGTAATAATATTGATGATAATACATGAACAGTTGTATGGTATACTACTTCTGTGTCCTGACTACTTCAAGTGTATGTGTGCGTGGCGTGCGTACACATGTGTACATTTGGTTGGTAGCCCTGCGCCCTAACTTATCTTCCTACCTATGAAATTCTTATGTTTTCAGCTCCTCCGAGCAGGGATTTTTTCCACACTTCAGCAACTCAGGGCCAGAAACCTGCAAAACCACAACTAGGATTTTGTACATTACATCCGATGTCTTCTGGGTCGTCAGATTGTTGATACTCTCCTGGTGTGGCACCCTGCTGGGTATTGTACCTCTTCGTTTCTTTTCTATTGGGCTCACTTAATGCAGTCACCGTACTGCTCACTGCTTGCCTTGCACTTGTCTCCCTTACTTGGGTTCCTCCAGTAGATATGCTCCCCACTGTGTTATAGTTCACTACGATATATTCCCCACTTCCTGCTGTGTGGCAACCACTGTTAGGCCTATCACCGGTTCCCCTCACCGCACTTTCACTATTTACTGTGTGTTTTCCCATTGCGATCACTCGTATTTCCCTGCTTTTTGGTTTTAAATGAGTATGACACTTTAGCCTATGCCCACGCCTGTTTGTTGCACTCGGATTCCCCCTAGGACCACCCAATACCACCCGATTTAGCGGAGCTCAAAACGCGCGTGGCTGCTTTGACTGAACGCCTCTGTGAGAATGTGTGTGTGTGTGTGTGTACTCACCTATTTGTGGTGCGTGTGTGTACTCACCTATTTGTGGTGTGTATGTGTGTGTGTACTCACCTAATTGTGGTTGCAGGGGTCGAGACTTAGCTCCTGGCCCTGGTGTGTGTGTATGTATGTATGTGTGTGTGTGTGTGTGTGTGTGTGTGTGTGTGTGTGAGTGTGTGTGTGTCTGTCTGTCTGTGTGTGTCCATTTCTAAGTGATCTAAGATGAAACTAATATCAAACATTATAGTTAAGCTAGGTCAAGTTAATTCAGGTTAGGTTACGTAAGGTTAAAGTCAAATGACTTGACCCGAAAATTATCCTAAACTTATACATATTTAAAAGATAATAAGCCACATAAACGGGAGGGTAACGCCTGGCAGAAACCGATGCACTGGCACCTCATAGTTCGTTGCAAAATACACGCTCGTTGTGTTAGTTCGAGGACGAGCAGTGGAGGAAGAAGAGAATGTTATCATGTATTTACGCGATGACCTAACACGTATGAGTCATTCAGCTCCAAGAGAAGTAGCGGCTCGATCCTCCGTTCTCTGATCGCCAGACAACCTAAAATCAATTTGCGGTCCCAGGAAGCGAGGAGAAACTCCTGACTCAAGATGTACTGTGACACTGTCTTCGTGCCGTGACACTGTCTTCGTGCCGTGACACTGTCTTCGTGCCGCGCAAACGGTCCAGGATAACGTTAGATAAGATCAGAATAAACAGAGATAACATGTCTGGATTAACAAGCATTCTCACTGTCTTAAGATTTACGCTAATTCTGTTTAGCTCCTCTCCCCTCTCCTTCCCTCACCTCCAATCTTCCCTCCCTCCTCCTGTTCTCTATCTCACACCCTATTTCTTCTCCGTTTCCGTCATCTCTTCCTTTCTTCACAGCTCCTTTTCTTCCTCCTCCTCCTCCTCCTCCTCCTCCTTCTATTTACTACCTTTTGCAGCCCTTTCTTTCTCTCTCCATTTCCGTCCATCCTCTTAGCTTCCCTTCCTCCCAGATTCGCTCCTCCCTTGTCCTTCTTAGACGCAGCAGCAGCAACAAAAACAACAGTAGCACCAGGAGCAACAGCAGCAGCGGTACTAGTAGCAGTAGGAAGAGAAGCAGCAGCAACAATAATAGTAGCAGCAGCAGCAATTATAACCGCAACAATAATAGCAGCAGCAACAACAATAATGACAGCAGCAGCAGCAGCAGCAGCAGCAGCAGCAGCAGAGGCAGCAGCAGCAGAGGCAGCAGCACCCATCAAGTGACTCCGGCTGGGCACAGGTTAATTAATTCCTGGCGACCGTAAACACCTGAGTGATGGTGTGTGTGTGTGTGTGTGTGTGTGTGTGTGTGTGTGTGTGTGTGTGTGTGTGTGTGTGTGTGTGGGTGGGTGTGTGTGTGTGTGTGTGGGTGTGTGTGTGTGTGTGTGTGTGTGTGTGTGTGTGTGTGTGTGTGTGTGTGTGTGTGTGTGTGTGTGTGTGTGTGTGTGTGTGTGTGTGTGTGGGTGTGTGTGTGTGTGTGTGGTGTGTGTGTGTGTGTGTGTGTGTGCTCACCTAGTTGTGGTTTCAGGGGCCGAGTCAAAACTCCTGGACCCGCCTCTTCACTGGCCGCTACTAGGTCACTCTTCCTGCTCCATGAGCTTTATCATACCTCTTTTTAAAGCTATGTATGGATTCTGCCTACACTATATCACTTCCCAGACTGTTCCACTTCCTGACAACTCTGTGACTGAATAAATACTTCCTAACATCCCTGTGATTTATCTGAGTCTTCAACTTTCAACTGTGACCACTTGTTGCTGTGTTCCATCTCTGGAACATCCCGTTTCCATCCACCTTGTCAATTTCTCTCAGTATTTTATATGTCGTTATCATATCCCACCTATCTCTCTTGTCTTCCAGTGTCGTCAGGTCGATTTTCCTTAACCTCTCCTCGTAGGACATTCCCCTTAGCTCCGGCACCAGTCTTGTTGCAAACCTTTGCACTTCTTCTAATTTCTTTTCGTGCTTGGCTAGGTGTGGATTCCAAACTGGTGCTACATACTACAATATAGGCCTGACGTACACGGTGTACAGGGTCCTGAACGATTCCTTATTGAGATGTCGGAATGCTATTCTTAGGTATGCTAGTCGCCCATATGCTCCAGCAGTTATTTGGTTGATGTGCGCCTCAGAAGATGTGTCCGTTGTTATACTCACCCCAAGATCCTTTTCCTTGAGTGAGGTTTGTAGCCTCTGGCCCCCTAGACTGAACTCCGTCTTCGGTCTTATTTGCCCTTCCCCAGTGTTCATGACTTTGCGCTTGGTGGGGTTGAACTCCAGGAGCCAGTTTCTGGACCAGGCCTGCAGCCTGTCCAGATCCCTTTGTAGTTCTTCAAGGTCCTCGTCCGATTGAATTCTTGTCATCAGCTTCACATCTGCAATAAGGGACACTTCTGAGTCTATTCCTTCCGTCATGTCGTTCACATATTTCTGAAACAGTACTGGTCCTAGGACTGATCCCTATGGAACCCCGCTCTTCACAGGCGCCCACTCTGACACCTCGTCACGTACCATGAGTCACTGTAGTCTTCCCGACAGGTATTCCCTGATCCATTGCAGTGCCTTCCCTGTTATCCCTGCCTGGTCCTCTAGCTTTCGCACTAATCTCTCGTGTGGAACTGTGTCAAACGCCTTCTTACAGTCCAAGAAAACGCAATTTACCCACCCTTCTCTTTCTTGTATTAGTGTTGTCACCATGTCATAGAAATTCAGTAGGTTTCTGACACAAGATTTCCAGTCCCTGAAACCGTACTGGTTGTCGTTGATAAACTCATTCGTTTCTAGGTGTTCCACCACACTTCTCCTGATAATCTTCTCTATGACTTTGCAAACTATACATGTCAGTGACACTGGTCTGTAGTTTAATTCTTCGTGTCTGTCTCCTTTTTTAAAAACTGGGACTACATTTACTGTCTTCTATATCTCAGGTAGTCGCCCTGTCCAGATAAATGTGTTGAAGATTGTTGTTAGTGGTACACATAGTGCCTCTGCTCCCTCTCTCAGGACCCATGGAGAGATGTTATCCGGCTACATCGCCTTTGAGGTGTCTATCTCGCTTAGCAGCCTCTTCACCTTCAAGTGTTTCTGGAGTCCCTTCTGTCTCCTCAGTGAACACTTCTTTGAATCTCATATTGAATTCCTCACATACTTCGTGGCCATTTCTTGTGATCTCTCCTCCTTCCTTCCTCAGCCTGATTACCTGGTCCTTGACTGTTGTTTTCATCCTGATGTGGATGTACAACAGCTTCGGGTCAGATTTGGCTTTCGCTGCTGTGTCATTTTCGTACTGTCGCTGGGGCTCCCTTCTTACCTGTGCATATTCATTTTTGGCTCTGCGACTTCTCTCTTTATTCTCCTAGGTCCTTTGCCTTCTATATTTCTTCCATTATCTAGCACACTTGGTTTGTGCCTCTCTACACCTTTGGGTGAACCACGGGCTCATCCTGGCTTTCTCGTTATTTTTGTTACCCTTGGGTACAAACTTGTCCTCAGCTTCCTTGCATATTGTTGTCACATATTCCATCATCTCATTTACTGACTTCCCTGCCAGTTCTCTGTCCCACTGAACCCCGTGCAGGAGATTCTTCATGCCTGTGTAGTCCCCTCTCTTGTAGTTTGGCTTCATTCGTCCAGCCCTTCCTGCTTCCCTCTCCACTTGTAACTCTACTATGTATTCGAAGCTCAGAACCACGTGGTCACTGGCCCCGAAAGGTCTTTCTTATGTGGTGTCCTCAATATCTGCACTTCTCAAGGTGAATACTAGGTCCAGTCTTGCTGGTTCATCCTCTCCTCTCTCTCTGGTAGTGTCCCTTACGTGTTGGTACATGAGGTTTTCCAGTACCACCTCCATCATCTTAGCCCTCCACGTTTCTGGGCCCCCATTTGACTACAGGTTTCCCCAGTCAAATTTCTTATGAGTTAAGTAACCCACAATTAGCAGCTATGCCCTGGTCACATGAGCCCTTCTGGCCACTTCAGCCAGTGTGTCAACCATCGCTCTGTTACTCTTTGCCTCCTGCTGTTCTGTGGTGGATTATACATCACTGCAATTACCACCTTGGAACCTCCAGATTGAAGTGTTCCTATTATGTAGTCTCTTGTTTCTCCTCCATCTCCTCTCTCCAGCAGAATCAAAATTCCAATGGGTTTTGATGAGCAGTGCCATTCTCCACCCCCTCTGTTCCCTCTGTCTTTCTTCAGAATCTGATATCCAGTTGGAAAGATGGCATCTGTTATCATTCCTGTGAGCTTGGTTTCTGTGAGAGCTATGATGTCTGGTGATGCCTATTTGATTCTTTCGTGCCACTCCTCACCCACTTATTCGTTATTCCATCAGCATTGGTGTACCATACCTTCAGTTTCCTCTCCAGCACTGTGTTCTGGGGGTCTGAGGGTGTGTTGGACCTGGCAGTGTGCTGTGGGATTCTAGAGCATAGTGTGGGGTGGGGGCTGTAAGTTTGCATTGTGGGTTGTGTTGGGATAGCATGTTTGGCTGTGGGGTTCTGAGGGTGGTTCTGTGTGTGCTTGTGCTTGTTGCTCTTCCCTGCTCTGGTTGTCCTCTGCTGACTTTGTCCTTGTCTCTCTTCCTAGCCCCTTCCGTTTCTGTGTCCTCTCCCTTAGCTGGTTTCATTTTGTTCTTGTTCTGTCGTGGTCTCGGAACACCCTCTTGTATGTTTATGATTCCTTAAGCCGTGGTTTCTCTTGCAGGATCCTGTTCCGCACCGTTTCTGTCTTGAAAATCAGTTTGACCGACCGATTTCTCACCTTCAAGTTCCCTCCTATTCTTTGAAAATTTACTCTCCCAGTCACGTCCTTCTCGCCTATTTCTTTGATGTTTTCAATCTCCTGTTTTCCTGTTTATCTTTCTTTCTTTCTGTGTGTATGTGTGTGTGTATGTATGTGTGTGTGTGTGTGTGTGTGTGTGTGTGTGTGTGTGTGTGTGTGTGTGTGTGAATGCAGGAAAATGAGGTAATATTTTGAAATAGTATCTTCTTTTTCTATTATTATTATTATTATTATTATTATTATTATTATTATTATTATTATTATTATTATTATTATTATTATTCATTCATTCATTCATTCATATATTCATCTATGCACTCACGAAAGTCGTGTTTCCAAACACTAATTAAAGCCTCACGGATCAAGTAGCGTTTAAGGTAAAAGTCGCTGGAGCTACTGTGGAGCTCAGTAAGCCCCGAGATGCTCACAAATGCTCATGCAAGACCTCTCATTAGCACGGAGTAAAGACGAGCTTATTGTAGCGCCGTGGTAAAGCTCTTCTGCTTATGACAGACTTACGTGCATTAATCCTTCCTTGGAACCTTGTGTCGCCATTGGTACAGTATGATTTCACTGCAGCATCCAGGCATCACCATCGAGACATCTCCCACGGCAGCATTCAAACATCTCCCACGGCAGCATTCAAACATCTCCCACGGCAACATCCAGGCTCCTCTCTGGAAGCTGTTGGTCTCTTAATGTGAAGAACTGAAGCTTCTCTCATCCCCTGTATGCTCGCCTAAGGGTTTACCACTTCCCTTTAAAAACAATATTTATAATAACTAAAGAATACTGTCTCTAATGTTAATAGTCATTTATGAGATCGTTGCTGCATTTGGCATCACTGTGTTTATATTAAAGTAACTTATTAAATAAAGTATAATTCGCCTCTTGGCTACACTGTGTCTAATGTGATAAATGTTAATTAGATAAAAAAAATATAGTTACTCTGTCTACTGGACTTGTACACTTCATTTCTCTGGAGTTTTTTTTTTTGGATTATTGCTATAAATACAAGGCATTCTCCTTCATGACTTCGGTTCATCCAACTGTATTCTTCCTTTTTATGTCACTTCTCCGTTCCCTCTTTTTATTTCTATTCCATTCCTCGGTTTCATCCCTTCTCTTTGTTCTCTGGCTCTTGAGTGTGTCAGACGTGAAACTCTTAAGTGGTGTGTCAGAAGAACATTTTCAATTTCTTTGTTATTTAAATTTGTTTACCAGACGTCCTCTCACTCTCTCTCTCTCTCTCTCTCTCTCTCTCTCTCTCTCTCTCTCTCTCTCTCTCTCTCTCTCTCTGTCCCTCTCTCTCTCTCTCTATCTCTGTCTCTCTTCCCTCCCGCTCCTCACAGAAGCGGGTCATGAAAATGGGGAAGTTTTCAACCAGAGGAGGAAAATTATCACCAATTTTGTAAGCGACTTAAATAGCAAACTCCTCTACTAGGAATTACGCTGTGTAAATCCAGAAGAATGAGCAAGACCAAGTAATGTCTCTGACGCAAATTATGAAGTTTTTTTTTGTGTGTGGTCCAGGGGATGAGACACCGTCTTAATTTTTTTTTTTAGTTTTAATGTATTGATTCCAAATTCTTGACTTATTTTACCCTGGATATAATATGACGCTCGTATATTATAAGAATTATATATTATACTATTGCCATGTTATATTACAGATATATCGTGATGCGTCTTATTATCTATATTTTTTGCTACTGATATATTACAGTATGGATATATTATACTTGTAGGTATATTTTTACCGTGTATATATTATATATATGACATGTAATACACTGAGAGCATTATACCCGATCCATAGTTCTCCAGCAAGTTTCGAAATTTGTGTGTGTTTTTAGTGGTTCGTGAAAACGCATTCTCTTTTCGTGATTGCATTAGTCCGATAAATCTTTGATTTAGATGTTATTGACGCATTCTTTTTCACGTTCTCTCTCTCTTTCTCTTTCTCCCATGGAAAAATAATTATATTTATGGGATGGCACATAATGGAAGTTAAAAGTAAAATTGGTAGAGCTTGGGGTAAAAACTCTTTTAATGGGAAGTCACAAGACCTAGACACAGACAGACTTGTTAAGTGTCACAAATTCTAGACACATTCTTGCAGGATTCAACAATGCGCTGACATAAACGAATATTGCAGATGTTGCTTACAGGACATCAAACAGTAATGAGAGTAGTATCGCCACCTTCACTCTTGCCATCTATTGAAATAGCTGAATCAACAGCAACAATGGTACCGTCAACGGTCCGTAGTAGTAGGGGTTGCAGCACACTGGAGCAGCAGCAACAGCAGCAGTAGCACTAACAAAAAGACCCCATTGTTATCAAAAGCCGCAATTCAGTAGCAGTATCAGCAGCCGCAGCAGCAGTGGTATAATCATCATCAGCAGCATCAACAGCAGTAGAATTATCAGCACCTGCATCAGTACCATCAGCAGCAGTGGTATAATCATCATCAGCAGCATCAACAGCAGTAGAATTATCAGCACCTGCATCAGTACCATCAGCAGCAGTGGTATAATCATCAGCAGCATCAACAGCAGTAGAATTATCAGTAGCTGCATCAGTACCATCAGCAGCAACAGTAGCAGCAGCAGCAGCAGCAGCAGCAGCAGCAGCAGCAGTAGGTGACGGGCGCCCTCTTCAACATAGGATTTTATCGTGCTAGCGTCATGTTGCCCCGGAGACCAGCTAACTAAGTCAGGTATATGCCGCCTCCCAATTACCAGAAATCAGCGAAGCCTGTAGCTCAGGTAGGAAGGTATGGCATAGCAGAGGTGGAGAGAAGTGGGTAAGGAATGGGAAAGGTGTGAAGTGGAACGTAAGTGGGGAGTGCGGGGAAAGGTAGGCAAGGAATGGATAGAGGAATGTAAAGAATGAATGAAGTGGAAGATAAAAAAAGAAAAGAAAAGAGAACGCTTATATAGAAGAAAAGGAGACGTATCATGATGGGATATTTTATAAATATTTTCTTCGTTATGAAACATTTCAGCTGCAGAGAAAACTGAATTGCTGCCAGAGAGACTCTTGACTTTTCACATGCAACTCTTATCATTTCTTAACCCGGCAGTAAGAGAACATAGCAATGGCGCTGAGAAAGCAAACAGTATCTGCGACAAGAAAACCCCGAAACATTTTCATTTAACCGCAAGATGGTCCGGAAAGTTCGGTTTTTGAGAAGCCTACAGGCTGAGATGCCTGTGAAGCATCCACGTCTCACAGACTCCCACCGACAGCCGTCAAGAGAGAGAGAGAGAGTCACAGGGTTGGAAGCCAGCCATCCAAGGGTCGTCCAGTGGCTGGAGAACTCGGCCGAGTCTGCAAATGACAGCTTTCACCCCCCTCTTCCCCCTGCCCTTCCTTCCTCCGTCTCCCCTCCCAACACGGTACGACCTCTTTGTCGCTGAGGGAGACAGAGCTGCCTGCCGAGTGCCTCTTCCAAACACAAGCTTACTGTCACGACCATGACACCTGTTATATTTCAAGTGGTCAGTCTTTTGTAGCGTGTCCAGACGCTCAGCAAAGTATTATTTTTTTTATCTTTTACTAAAGATATTTACTCCTTTCCTAGAGAATGAGATGGAAGACAATAATCAAATATAAATAAACAAAAATCATTGACTATCACATTCTTCTTCAATACTCACTAAATAAGAGATATAATACAACTATTGTTCTGCTAGCTATTTATTGTCTAAGACTTGCTTCTGTCTATTCAAGGGTTGGGCGGGAGGAAATGGTGCATAGTACATTGATACTAGGTACCCTCTCTTTCCTCAGATTAAACCTGATTACCTCCCATTCTTTAGGTGTTGCGTGATCTCATGAGCAAAACAATACCAATCCTTCTGTCTGAATATTTATAGCTGATATTATTCACTTACGAAAAACAATGTATAACTTTGTTTTTCATTCGTTTCACTGAAAATAACCAGTACAAAATGACCAATGAAAAATGGCCCAATAAAAACCCTAATCTCCTTAGCAGTGATATACGACTCAGAAATCCCGAGGAGGAAATGATCAGCGTCATTAGTCTCGGCAGGCTATTTGCAGACCTCTGTGTGAGAGTATCATAACACACTGAGTGCCATTACTTGTTCTGGGGTTTAATAATAACACATCAGGATGGAAGTTAATTATCTAACTTAGCCAACGCAACATACCCCCCTCCCCTCTCCTCCCTCCTGTCATCGTCTATATATTTTATTTTATTTTTTTCACCGAAGATTGCTTCATTGTGAAATTATTAGAGCAAGGGAATAAAATATGCAAGCTTCAAGGTTCTATTTCATGACTGACTTGATGTCCTTAAGAGCGTGAATAATATACGATTGGCTCTTCAGGGTGATGATTCTTACTGATTGATCTGATTAACGCCAACTGGATGCTCTTGAATCCTTTATTACAAAAGCAATCCCCTCGATATTAGGAGGAAAAATAAATGTGTTGAAATGGTATTGAAAGCCAGAATAAAAGTGAACTCATCGTTGGGAAAAAAAACATGTTGAATTGTGTTATTTCCACAAAACTCTTTATTGGCTACAATTTTTTGGTGTTAAAAACCACTCTAATGAGAGGGTGATGTTCGTCCTTATCTTCTCTACGTAACTCTGTCTTAGTTCTCTCAACATCCGTTTGTCTGTTCCACTCTACGTCCGTCAGTCGTGTTCTTCTCCAAATCCATCTCTTCTGTCTCTCTCCAGGTCTGTTCGTCGTGTCCCTCTCTATACCCACACCATTCATCTCCCTGGCTTTTCATCCTATTCATTTCGACGTACGTTAGTCCGTACTGTTCTCTCCATGTAGGAAAGTCTTGTTCCATCCAGCCATCCTGTCTTCACATTTTCTCTCTCTCTATACCCCCATCCATACACCCTCTCCTCCATATCCATCAGTCGGTCCCCTCTCTCATCACGCTCATGCGTACGTCTTCTCGTTTTCCACGTCAGTTCGTTCGTTCTCTCCCTCTCTACATCCGAGAAGTCAGAAGCTTAAAGCAGATTAAGTTCGTTGAATAATATGCATTAACTTTAGCTTACTGCAGTTTTACTGAAGTACTTTTTCTCATGAAGTTGTGCGTCATTCCTCTCTCATTTTTGCTCCATTTCGCACCATGTTTTGCGTCATTCCTGACAAAGGAGCGCTCCAATCCACTCAAGAGTTCTAAATCATTCCTTACAAAGTTCTGAATCATTCCTCACAGAGTTGCTCGGAAGTATTTCAGTAAATCAGTTTGGCCACCTTAGCAGCCGGGTGTTGACAATACTCAAAATGCTTGTTACGGTAATGCACTGTACTGGGAAGTGCCGCTTCCAGTACCCGATGCTGGAAAGGTAAGTGTCAGGAACCGTATCCCAACAAGAAGAAAGTAAGTGCCGAGTAACATTACATAGAACTGACAAAGTAAGTGTCACTACCTAGTAATGGAAACGAAAGTGACTGACGAAATCGTAATGACACGATTGTAAACAACTCAGCCAACGGAGGGATAGCTATTGGCCTGCTAGTTCTAAGACCATCCCATCATGGGTTCAAACTCTCCGTTCAGTAAGAGAGCAGAACTATGAAGGGAACTGCCATTACCCAGTGCTGGCTAGGTCAGTGTCAAGTGCCACCACTCATCAGCGAAGAGCTAAGGGCCACTACCCAGCACAGAGGTGATGGCAGCCGCCAGCGAGACCTCGGCACTGCGGCTCCAACACAATACAAGGATGTTCCTCTTTAGCCTTGTTCTATATACCAACCCTTTGTTATGTTAATGGAGCACCCGGCCGCCTACGCTTCCAAACTGAGACTCGGAACTATCTTTAACCTTTTTTTTTTATATATTTTCATTTAAATGACCTCATTTGGTCTCGGAAGATCTCCAAAACAAGGAACGTGGGAAGAACTAATTTTCTTGAGAGTCATTCTGACACTTAAGAAAATTTGCAGAAAGATGAAAACAGTTTTTTTTCTGTTATCCAGAATGTTTTTATTTTTTGGCTTCCATAGTTTAAGTATTTAATTCCTTGCTGAGTCCTCATGATTATAGATTTTCATATATCCATGCATCAAACTCTTCATATGTTTCCATATATATATATATATATATATATATAGGAATAGAAATTCACTCATTTTACATATATTTAAGTAGTCTTGTGTGTTAAGTTACAGGTGATTCCCTACCATAATCGCCAAAATTCCTGCTAAAGGCTTTAAACCTAAAGAAATAATTGAAAGTTAATACTCTTAATAGAGTTAGAACACACAGAAAACAAGCTTCAGATTACTATTAACAGAAACAGAAGAGAGAGAAAACGAGCTCCAAATTCTTGTTAACAGAGACAGAGCACAAAGAAATCGAAACTCAGATTACTATTAAAGGAGAGAACACAAAATGGCAGCAGTGATAGCTAGGATGCGAGTATGTTTCAAGAAAGTTTTTCAAATCATCAGATAACGTCGAGGCTAACCTTAGAATTTTCTACTTGTTTTGCTATATTCTCAAGATTTCTATACTTTCTAATCTTCGGCGACTTAATAGTGGTCCAGAACGGAGTGCAAGGTATTTTTTTTCCCCGCTTTTGAATCACAGAACGACAGAATCAAATGAAATCAGATGATAAAAGGAAGATCATCATCCTCCATTTGAAGCTAAGAGCATCACAGTTAGATACTTGGGCATCCATGACTGAAAAGAACAATTCTGTGAACACACACACAGTACAAGACCTTCACTACAACACCGGGAGTACACACACACACACACACACACACACACACACACACATTCAATCGGACGAGGACCAGGCAGAACTACAAAGGGATCTGGACAGGCTGCAAGCCTGGTCCAGCAATTGGCTCCTGGAGTTCAACCCCACCAAGTGCAAAGTCATGAAGATTGTGGAAGGGCAAAGAAGACCGCAGACGGAGTACAGTCTAGGGGGCTAGAGACTGCAAACCTCAATCAAGGAAAAAGATCTTGGGGTGAGTATAACATCAGTAACATCTCCTGAGGCGCACATCAACCAAATAACTGCTGCAGCATACGGGCGCCTAGCAAACCTAAGAACAGCATTCCGACATCTTAATAAAGAATCTTTCAGGACCATGTATACTGTGTACGTTAGGCCCATACTAGAGTATGCAGCACCAGTTTGGAACCCACACCTAGCCAAGCACGTGAAGAAGCTCGAGAAAGTGCAAAGGTTTGCAACAAGACTAGTCTCGGAGCTAAGGGGTGTGTCCTACGAGGAGAGGTTAAGGGAAATAGACCTGCCGACACTGGAGGACAGGAGTGACAGGGAGGACATGATAACATATAAAATACTGAAAGGAATTGACAAAGTGGACAGAGACAGAATGTTCCAGAGATGGGACACAGCAACAAGGGGACACAGTTGGAAGTTGAAGACTCAGATTAATCACAGAGATGTTAGGAAGTATTTCTTGAGTCACAGAGTGGTCGGGAAGTGGAATAGTTTAGGAAGCGATGTAGTGGAGGCAGGCTCAATACATAGCTTTAAGAAGAGGTATGACAAAGCTCATGTCGCAGGGAGAGTGACCCAGTAGCAGCCAGTGAAGAGGCGGAGCCAGGAGCTATGAATCGACCCCTGCAACCACAACTAGGTGAGTACAACTAGGTGAGTACACACACACACACACTACAACACCAACACCCGTACCAGCAAAATCAGAAGCCCATTATTCACCCACCCACACAATGCATGCTGAAAAAAAATATCCTCTCTTCCCTCCCTTCCAAAACAAGCAACCAAACATCAGCTTAACATTTCAAAAATACTGCATACATACACAGGCTGAAGCACACACACACACACACACATACACACACACACACTCACACACACACACACACACACATAACACACACACACACACACACACACACATACACACACACACACACACACACACATACACACACACACGCCCCGATGGCATGGTGGCTAGCGCTCTTGCTTCACGCACGGAGGGCCCGGGTACAATTCCAGCGGGCCGAAACATTCAAGTGTTTCGTTACACACACACACACACACACATACATACAACGGCCTAGTGTCTAATCGACATGTGCCTAGGACAAAATGGTAACTAACACACGCACACACACACACACACACACACACACATACACACACACACACACACACACACACACAATGCACTCACGAACATACACGCACACATACACACAGAGGGAGAGGCCAAAACAAGCCCATAAATCACCCTACTGATCAAGGGAGAGAAGGGAGGGAGGGAGGGAAGGATTGGAGGGAGGGAAGGATGGGAGGGAGGGAAGGGGCACATCAACAGAGAGCAATATTATTCTCCATCACGTCAATTCTTGTACTATTCTACTACAACCTTAGCGATCTCCTGGAGGAGGAGCAAAATTTAGAGAGACTTTTATTGGCAGGAAGAGAAAGGTAGGAAAAATGAGTGGGAGAGAGAGAGTAGACTACTTCCTAGTACAAACTTAAATATCCTGTACTTGTGTACACTCTGTACAGAGCACATGATACTACTACTAATAATAACAATACTAATTATAATATTATTATAAATATTATTATTTAATATTCATTAGAAAGCTCTAAATCAGTCAATGTCATACATCACCTTGGGAATAATAGGCAATCAGGTTTGATCCAAAAAAGAGGAAAAGCAGCTGAGATCTGAGCCCCGTAGAAGGCTCTAAGAGCACGCGAGTACATGCACTCAGGATTACACGTCCCATCCCAGGTCACAAAGAAGTACATTACCAAGTACAGGAGAGCATATTTTACCCCAGAGCATATTCCGTCCCACACGCCAGAATGCGTAGATAAATACTGTGAATATCCCAATTAAAACAATAGAATATGTGATCAGATCAAAGCACGAGGAAAGAAAATGATTCAGAGATGACTGTAAACATGAGATCACCACTGGAAAAACACGTTAATGTTGCAATGAGAAGCTTGTATGCTATAATGCAACATTTCTAAAAAGCTTCTAGGTATCTACATTAAGATGCTAAATCAACATATGTTACATCATAATTGGAAAAAAAAACAGTTGTGTTATGACCAAGGGTTTATTTAGACTTTAGTAAGGCTTTTGATAGAGTACCGCACCAGAGACTGTTAAAGAAAGTGGCAGCTCATGGCATTGGGGGAAAAGTGCTGTCATGGATCGAGTCATGGCTCACCAATAGGAAGCAGAGAGTGTGCATAAATGGGGTTAAATCCGAATGGGGACTTGTAACAAGTGGTGTTCCACAGGGATCAGTCTTAGGCCCATTGTTATTTATAATATATATCAATGACCTTGATGAGGGAATTACTAGTGATATGAGCAAATTCGCCGACGACACGAAGATAGGTAGGATAATTGATTCAAACATAGATGTCATAGAACTTCAGGAAGATTTAGACAAACTTAATTCGTGGTCAGAAAAGTGGCAGATGCAGTTCAATGTAGATAAATGCAAGGTTCTGAAGCTCGGGAGTGTCCATGACCCAAGCACTTATAAGTTAAATAACGTAGAACTTAGCCATACAGATTGCGAGAAGGACTTGGGGTGATGGTAAGCAGCAACCTTAAACCAAGACAGCAATGCCTAAGCGTACGTAATAAGGCAAATAGATTACTGGGATTTATATCAAGAAGTGTTAGCAACAGAAGTCCAGAGGTTATATTACAGCTTTATACATCATTAGTAAGGCCTCACCTAGATTACGCAGCTCAGTTCTGGTCTCCATATTACAGAATGGACATAAATTCGTTAGAAAACATTCAGCGTAGAATGACTAAATTAATACATAGCATTAGAAATCTTCCTTACGAAGAAAGATTGAAGACCCTAAAATTACATTCACTTGTAAGACGTAGAATGAGGGAGACATGATCGAGGTATACAAGTGGAAAATGGGTATTAACAAAGGGGATATAAATAAGGTCTTGAGGATATCTCTCCAAGAGAGAACCCGCAATAATGGATTCAAGTTAGATAAGTTTAGATTTAGAAAGGATATAGGAAAGTATTGGTTTGGAAATAGGGTAGTTGATGAGTGGAACAGTCTGCCTAGTAGGGTTATTGAAGCTAGGACCTTGGGTAGTTTCAAATTTAGGTTGGATAAATTCATGAGTGAGAGGGGTTGGATTTGAGTGGGACTCGCGCATGAGTGGGTAGAATTGTCAAAGCTTATTTCTTGGGTAGCATTGAAAATTGGGTTGAGCAAATATTCTGTTAGTGGGACGGATTGTGAAGGATCTGCCTAGTATGGGCCAACAGGCCTGCTGCAGTGTTCCTCCTTTCTTATGTTCTTATGTTCTTATGTGTATCTATCATGAATATACACTGAGAGTTTATTTTCATTCCTGATGAAGAAATCAAAGAATCTTTGACTGGCAGTGTACACGGGACGTGCAGATTTAGACCCTCGTGTAGTCGATAAGCTTTCAAACTAATTAATTAAGTCAGTATGATAAAAGAAAATGTTCTTAGACATGGTACGTTATGGGTCCCAAAGTGAAGAAAACAATTCAAGAAAATAGTTCATGTACGCTGTTATAAAATTTGTAAGGCGGCCGCCATTCTTACGAATGTAACGCGATGTTCCCTCAAAGGAGTTTGTTGCTGGTGAAGTGCTCGTGATCAAGGGATTTGGAGTTGAACTCTCCTGATAAATGGTATGGTTATACCGACAAGATGTGGAAAAAGACACTTGTGTACGTGGCTTCTTCACTCCTAATACTGGAGTCCCTGCATGACCCTCTACAGGTGTAATGCTTCCCCATGAATAACGATCATCATCACCATAATAATAATATTAATAATAATAATTTTAGAGGAAATAGTAAGAATCAGTCTCTTTTACAAACTAAATACAGAAGACGGTACACCAGCTCACCTCTGGCTCCTGTAACTAAGAACAGATAATTACAGCCAGGAGCGTCTGAACTCTGCCCCGGCCAGTGCAACATGTTGACAGTGGTGTCTCAGAGCACCCACGAACACTGCTCCCCACCCATTACCTACTTAAACTAACCCATGCTTAAATTTATAAAAAACACACACACACACACACACACACACACACACACACACACACACACACACACACACACACACATAAACACACACACATACACACACACACATATACACACACACACACACACAGCTGAAGCTGAAGACTCAGATGAATCACAGAGATGTTAGGATGTATTTCTTCAGCCACAGAGTGTCGGGAAGTGGAATAGTTTAGGAAGCGATGTAGTCGAGGCAGGTTCAATACATAGCTTTAAGCAGAAGTATGATAAAGCTCATGACGCAGGAGAGTGACCCAGTAGCGGCCAGTGAAGAGGCGGGGACAGGAACTGTGACTCGACCCTGCAACCACAACTAGGTGAGTACAACTAGGTGAGTACACACACACACACACACACACACACACACATAGACCCGCCCCTCACAGACCCCCAAAACACAGTAGTAGAGAGGAAACTGAAGGTATGGTACACCAATGCTGATGGAATAACAAATAAGTGGGAGGAGTGGCAAGAAAGAGGCATCACCGGACATAATAGCTCTCACAGAAACCAAGCTCACAGGTATGATAACAGATGCCATTATTCCAATGGGATACCCGATCCTGAGGAAAGACAGAGGGAACAGAGGGAGTGGAGGAAAGGCATTACTGATCAAAAACCGATGGGATTTTGACGAGCTGGAGAGAGGAGACAGAGGGAGAAGCTGGGGATTACTTAGTAGGGATGCTACAGTCTGGAGGTCCCAAGGTGGTAATTGCAGTGATGTATAACCCACCACAGAACAGCGGGAGGCCAAGTCAAGAGTATGATGAGAGTAACAGAGCGATGATTGACACACTGGCAGAAGTGGCCTAGAAGGGCTAGCGCGAGCAGGGCGAAGCTACTGATCATGGGTGACTTCAACCATAAGGAAATTGATTGGGAGAACTTAGAGCCACATGGGGGACAAGAAACGTTGAGGGCTAAGATGCTGGAGGTGGTATTAGAAAATCTCATGTACCAACACGTAAGGGACACTACCAGAGAGATGAGAGGACGTACCAGCGAGACTGGACCTAGTATTCACACTGAGTAGTGCAGATATTGAGGATATCACACATGAAAGCCCCCCTTTGGGCCAGTGATCATATGGTTCTAAGTTTTGAATACATAGTAGAGTTACAAGTGGAGGGGGAAGCAGGAAGGGCTGCACGAATGAATCAAAACTACAAGAAAGGTGACTATGTGGACATGAAGAACTTCCTGCATGGAGTTCAGTGGGACGGAGAGATGGCAGGGAAGTCAGTAGACGAGATGATGGAATATGTGACAACAATTTGCAAGGAAACTGAGGAGAAGGTTATAC
>WNWK01036858.1:0-18881 GCA_009830355.1 Cherax destructor
TCCTAGAATTTCATATAGGGTTTTCCAGGTCTTTTTATATCACCTTTAAGTTATGTAATTTGTTCTCATAGTACAGTTTTTTTGACCTTCTTATCAGACTCGTTAGGTTTGATGAGTAGCGTTTTGTTTGTTCTCTTGATATTTGTCCCATTCTGTACTGTTTTTCATATAGGTGCTTTATATTAATGGACTTGAGTATGCTGGGGGTTAGCCAGGGACTATTTAATCTTTTAGTTGTGATTTGTTTAGTTTTTTAGGACAGTGCTTATTATAGAGGTATTGGGTCTTTTTAAGAAAATTATTAATACATAAGTCAGTATCTGGGAAGTTGTCTATTTCTGTTTGCCAGTCAATGTTTGTCATAGCTGTTATAAAGCTATTTATAGCTGTCTCATTATGTAGTCTGAAGGTAACTTTAGTAGTCTCTAGTGGTAATTTTCCGAGATTTGTTATGAGAAAGGTCGGGTAGTGGTCAGTGGTATTGTCTGTGATTATGCCTGATTTTAATGGGGATATGGTGTTAGTCCAGATATGGTCTAATAGTCTAATAAAGCACAGACACTCAACCATAATTACAACAGGAACCCAAACCACAAACACAGCCACAACAAGAACGACCACAGTAACAACCACAACTGCAACAATAACCACAATAACAGGAACAACAACAACTACAACTACCACAACAACTACAAGAACCACAACAACAACTACAATAACAACCCTCAATAACAACTATATATTACAACTACAGCAACAACTACAAGAACCACAATAGTAACAAGAACTACAGTAACAACAATAACTACTACATTAGTAACCACAACAATAATAACTACAACAACAATAACCAAAATAACAACCATTACAATTATATTACAACCACAACAAAAGCTTCAACAACCACAATAACACCAATTACAACTACAACAAGAACCAGAATTCAAATTCAAATATTTATTTCTCTAAGATTACTGTTACATAAGAACATAAGAACTTAAGAAAGAAGGAACACTGCAGCAGGCCTACTGGCCCATGCGAGGCAGGTCCAAGTCTCCAACCGGCTTAAGCCAATGCCCTGACCCAGCTAGGTCAGGTTACATTCACTTAAGGAAGGAGCACGGCATCTGACCTAGTAGCACAAGCAAATCAGGTCCAACTCACATCCACTCGTGTATTTATCTAACCTATTTTTAAAACTACACAGCGTCTTAGCTTCTATGACGGTACTCGGGAGTTTGTTCCACTCATCCACAACTCTATTACCAAACCAGTGCTTTCCTATATCCTTCCTGAATCTGAACTTTTCCAACTTGAAACCATTGCTGCGAGTCCTGTCTTGGCTGGATATTTTCAGCACGCTATTTACATCCCCTTTGTTTATTCCTGTTTTCCATTTATACACCTCAATCATATCCTCCCTAATTCTATGCCTTTCTAGAGAGTGCAGATTCAAGGCCCTCAGTCTATCCTCATAGGGAAGATTTCTGATACATGGGATCAACTTTGTCATTCTCCTCTGTACGTTTTCCAGTGCATTTATATCCATTCTGTAATAAGGTGACCAGAACTGAGCAGCATAATCTAAATGAGGCCTAACCAAAGATATAGAGAGTTGAAGAAAACCTGAGGACTTCTATTATTTATACTTCTAGATATGAAGCCAAGGATTCTGTTAGCTTTATTGCGAACACTTATGCACTGTTGTCTTGGTTTAAGATTACTACTAACCAGAACTCCTAAATCCTTCTCGCAGTCACAAGTAATAAGATCTACATTATTCAGTTTATATGTGGCATTGTTATTACCCTGCCCAACATTTAGAACTTTGCATTTGTCTACATTAAACTGCATCTGCCACTTCTCCGACCACTGCATCAGTCTATTCAAATCATCCTGGAGTGCTCTAATGTCCTCATTAGAATGAATTGGACGGCCTATTTTGGTGTCATCAGCAAATTTGCTTATGTTGCTATTTATTCCCTCATCTATGTCATTTATGTAAATTGTAAACAACAGGGGGCCCAAAACTGACCCCTGTGGAACACCGCTTGAGACGTGCCCCCACTCTGATTTCTCTCCATTTATGCAAACTCTCTGCTGCCTATTTGTCAACCATGCCTCTACCCAGGAAAAAATTTCACCTCCTATTCCGTGTGCCTTAAGTTTCCTCAGTAACCTCTGATGTTGAACTTTATCGAAAGCCTTACCGAAGTCCATATACACAATATCATATTCATTACCATGATCTACCTCCTCAAACACCTTAGTGAAAAAAGTTAGTAAATTCGTAAGACAGGAACGCGGTTCGAATCTTAGTCTATGGCCAGGTTTGTGCACTCCGTAACAAAATCACTTCCAAGAATAAGAAGGAACTTCAATTCTTTACAAGATAAGGCAAAAATAAGAGTTTACAAAGCTTTTTCCATTTTTTTATTAAAAGCTTAAATACTTCTCTTAGATGTTTGAAAATATCAATTAAATATCACTTAGTCTGATCTTTTCTGTCACATAAAAATATTAAGTAGTGTATATACAATAACACGGATCTTATCAACCGTAAATTAACACCTTAAATAATCAATGTCTATATGGACACTACACTTAAGAATAAACAGAGGAACTAAATCATTTCCTCGATCGTGACACACGCCTTGAAAGAGAGTATATATATCCAGAAGGAACATCTTCTCAGAGTAACACTTGCTTGAGGTCAATATCCCTCAGAATTCCCCACACAATACAGTTGGTCACATCGTACACTGAGAATATCTTGATCTAACTGTCTCCTGAATTCAACACAGAATTCCCATACCAAGACAGTTCAGGAGTTTCTTAGTCAAAACTCTCCAAGACAACAAGAGTGAATGGTACCGGAGTACCAGTGGGACTGCCAAAACACTGTTCTCCGATTCAGCAGTGAGGGTGAACTGAACTTACACTGTAAACCCTGCCATGACGTCAACTCGTCAAAGGGGGGAGGGTAGAGCAGTCTGAACTACTCGCCAAGAACATACCTCGTTATCAACCTTAGGAAGGTGTTACATACCTACCTAACACATTACTCTGTATATATACATACATCATACCCGGGTATAATAATAATAATTACATATCCATTAACCAGATAATATTATAAACTAGTGGAATCTTTAATTTAGCTTTATTAAAGAAACCCTGAGTATAATATTAAGTGGACAATTCAATATAAATTCTATATAAATCAATCTCTTATGACCTTGGGCATAACAATTACAATGTGGGGTTTACATATTATAAAATTAGTTACAATGTGTGGTTTACATATTATAGACTAAAATTACAAAGAAGGTCACTATCATGCCTGGCATGACTAGGCATTTCGGGCAGACTAATAATAATTCTTACTAGTGATGTATCGGATATCCGCATCCGCGGAACATCCGCACAATTTCTTACATTCGCATCCGCATTTTACTGTAAGCAGATATCCGCATCTGAAATCTGCGGAACATCCACACAATTTCTTACATCCGCATCAACATCCCCGGAACATCCGCACAATTTCTTACATCCACATCCGCAAAATAAGTAAGACATCCATATACACATGCGCATCTGCGGATATCTAAATTTTCACATCCGATACATCCTTAATAATTTCTCTATATTGACACAGGTTATGGAGCATACTGATATTAAAGTTAGATAACTGTAGTGATTATGTAAATAGATTTACAATATGAGGTACAGTGGTCCCTCGGTTTTCGTGCATCTCCAAACTCGAACATTTATGTAAGTGTATTTTCGTAAGTGCTGTTGCAAGTGTATTTTTGGGGGTCTGAAATAGACTAACCTATGTGACATTATTTCTTAAGGAAGTAAATTCGTTCGGTAATGGCACTTGAACAGCATTCTGGAACGAATTTTTGACGAAAACCGAGGGACCACTGTATTTCAAAACATTTAAGAATATTACAGTTTGTAAATTTAGTAATGAGAATGGTTTTGTCTTGGCATGATACACAGTTTCTACAACTACAACAAGAACCACAATAACAAGAACATTCTATGGAGAGGGAGCATGGACACAGGGGTCATCCCACACTCACTAAAAACAACAGACGTAGCCCCACTCTACAAAGGTGGCAGTAAAGCAATTGCAAAGAACTACAGACCGATAGCACTAACATCCCATATAAAAATCTTTGAGAGGTTTCTAAGAAGGAAGATCGCCAACCACCTAGATATCCATCAATTGCACAACCCAGGGCAACATGGGTTTAGAGCAGGACGCTCCTGGCTGTCCAAGCTACTGGACCACTATGAAAAGGTCCTGGATGCTGTAGAGGATAACCAAATACAGTGGAACCTCTACTTATGAGTTTAATCCGTTCCGTGACCTTGCTCGTATCCCGATTTGCTTGTATGCTGAGTCAATTTTCCTCATTTAAATTAATTGAAGTGCAATTAATCTATTCCGGCTCTCTGGAGGCACGACAAAATACAGTGGACCCTCGCTGTTCGAACACTCCAAAACTCACCCTCATTCCAGAATGCTGTTGAAGTGCTGTTACCAAACGAATTTATTCCCATAAGGAATGATGTAAATTAGATTAGTCCATTTCAGACCCCCCAAAATACACTTATACAAGCACTTACAATAATAAACTTACATAAAAGGGTGAGTTTTGGAGTGTTCGAATAGCGAGGGTCCACTGTACTTCAATATTTCGCTAATATCAACTCTACGGCTTATTTATCTATCACAATTCATCTAATATGACATAATAAACAATATAAATAACATAGAAACCTGATATATACTCTAGAATGAATAAAACGTGTCATTATGTATGAGGCTATGTAGGGGTGTCGGCAGTGGATGAGTGTGTCTGGAGACAGGACAAAATACTCCTTCAATGTTTTGCTAATATCAACTCTACTTCTTAGTTATCTATCAAAATTCATCTAATATGACATAATAAATAATATAAATAACATAGAAACCTGATATATACTCTAGAATGAATAAAATATGTCATATGACAAGTGGAGGTGGCCATAACCGCTCCAGCATTGTTGTGGTATTCACTGCCATCTAGTGACTGCCTTTTGATGCAGTCTATTATTATAATTATTATTATAGTACATTATTATTGTACATTATTATTATACATATTATTATTATTATATTATTATACAGTGGAACCTCAAGTTTCGGCCATAATTCGATCCAGGAGGCTGTTCAAGTGCCGTTACCGAACAAATTTGTTCCCATAAGGAATAATGTAAATTAGATGACCCTTGTGGTTTAGCGCATCTTTTGATTATAATAATATTGTAAATTAGATTAGTCCATTTCAGACCCCCAAAAATACACTTACAAAAGCACTTACAATAATACACTTGCATAATTGTTCGAGTTGGGAGTTGGCCGAAACTCGGTTTACCACTGTACTATTATTATTATTATTTATTAGTACATACATATGTATTCTTATAATAATTTTTATTATTATATTATGTGTATTAATATATAATTATTACATTATACGTACTTATTACAGTATTATTATTATTTATTAGTACATACGTATTCTTATAATAATACTCTTGCTTATCATTTGGAATTTTTATTCACACAAAAAAATAGAAGATTTACTGTTATGTAGACTACTGCATTATTGTAATAATTGTATGTAATAATTGTCAAATTTCAGACACATGTACAACAAATCTCCAAGAAAGTCTCAAAGACCGTGGGAATACTATCCAAGATACGGTACTATGTTCCACAGCCAGCTCTCCTTACCCTATATCACTCACTCATTTACCCCTACCTCACCTATGGAATCTGCACATGGGGCTCTACATCAATAACTCATCTCAGACCACTAATAACACAACAAAAGGCAGCAGTTACAATGATAACAAATTCTCACTCCAGGCAATATACTCCACCAATATTCAAAAACCTAAACTTACTCACCATACAAGACATCCATACTTTTTACTGTGCCTATTACATACATAGAACACTCTATGCAAATATTAACCCACTACTCAAACTTCTCTTTACCAATTTTAACAGTACACATGACCATAACACTAGACACAGATCACTCCTCGATGTTCCCCGTGTCCATCTAACACTGTAAAAACTCAATGCATATAAAAGGCACGAAAATTTGGAATTCATTACCTGTCATTGCCAAAGAAACCCTACCTGTACCCCAATTCAAAACGATGCTAAAAAACCACCTTCTCGCCCAAAGCTAATTGCTCAATATCAAACATTCCCAGCAAAGTAGAATAATCACTTAACGTAAAAACCTGACTAATCAATTGAATGTAAAACCTGTTATGAATATTACATACTTAGCTAATTATTTCCACAACACTTACATTATAATGACCACGTAAACTAACTGCAATGCAATTAATTGTTTTAAATTGTTATCTCACTCAATTAGTTGCATTGCTACAATAAATTGCTACAATTAATAGATATGTTCAATTTATATTCAAACTTTATAACTTAGATATGCAACTTTACTTATTTTATAAATTATCAACCATAACTTTTTATTATTTTATTATTATTATTGCTTTAATTTGTTTAATCTAATTAATTAATTTTATAATGAAGACAAAAGTACAAAACTATGTTTAAAAAATGTCATGTCTAAACTATGTTCAAATTTCATAGCTTAAATACTCACCTATACTCATTGTAAACTATCTGCAAAAATTCTTACAATTTAGTTTTAAAGTTAATTTTAAGTCTGCCCAAAATGCCCTGCATATTAGTGGCTTTAGGCATGTACACCTCATGTAATCGCAATAACCAAATGTAATTCTTTGTATCATGTCCAAATAAACTATTATTATTATTATTATTATTATTATAAGGTCAACCCATTCATGACTTGTGTATTGGAATGGTCACTCGGACAGGTATTTGTTTACATTTGTTTACTCTTGAACATCGCCAAAGAATAAAACTTTTCTGCTACTTTGAGCTCAATTTCAAGGTACTTTTCGTCATGATACCAATCAAAATCATATCTATTTCTGTAATATATCTTCCATTCTATCAAATGAGACCAAAAAAAAGAGAATACAACCATAAAAACCATACGAAAATATACTGCTATGGGGCGGCTAATGGCTGAGAAGTGAACTCTGTTATTTATGGTCTGATTTCTTTCAATTTTGGTGTACGTTAAGAAGCATCTTTCCATCATACATTGCCCAAGTTTCAATAAGATAGTCCAACAAACAAGTGAGATCCAATTCCCTAGATCAAGAGCAAGAGCCCCTCACCAGCGTCAAGGAACCTCCCTTGAGGCCTGCTCGCATCTTGAAATTTCACTCGCATCTGGAAGCAAAAAATCGACTGAGCGACTGCTCGTATCTTGAAAAACTTGCACATTGGGGCACTCGTAAGTAGAGGTTCCACTGTACAGATGTAGTATACACAGACTTTGCAAAAGCTTTCAACAAGTGTGACCATGGTGTAATAGCGCACAAAATGCATGATTAAGGAATGACAGGAAAAGTTGGTAGATAGATCTATAATTTCCTGACAAATAGAACACAAAGAGTAATAGTAAACAGAGTAAAGTCTAAGGCAGCTACGGTGAAAAGCTCTGTTCCACAAGGCACAGTACTCGCTCCCATTCTATTCCTCATCCTCATATCTGACATAGACAGATATGTAAGCCATAGCTCCGTGTCTTCCTTTGTGGATGACACCCGGATTGCCATGGCAGTGACCTCCATCGAAGACACCGCAAGACTCTAAGCGGACATAAATCAAATCTTCAAATGGGCCACTCAAAACAATACAGTGGTACCTCGACTTACGATGTTATCATCTTACGTTATTTTCGATAACCGATATTTATAACGTAAGAAATTTGAATGCGACTTACGATGTTTGATTCGTCTAACGACATTCGTACCGGACGTGTCCGCTTGGCGCCCAGCTGAGCGCGCACTCCAGGGAGCGTCAGTGCTATTGTTTACAAGCGAGAGCGACCACCCACCCACACCCACGCATTCATACCAGTATATTGTCATTATTCCACTGTTTTTAGTGCTTGCAACTGCTAAATAAGCTACCATGGGTCCAAGGAAAGATCCTAGTGCTAAGCCTGTGGCAAAGAGGAACAGAAATATATGTACGATAGAACTGAAGAAGGAGATAATAGAAAAATATGAAAGTGGAGTGCGTATCAGTGAGCTGGCCAGGCTGTATGGTAAACCCTTTTCTACCATCGCTACCATTGTGGATAAGAAAAATTCAAGTAAAATCAAGGAAGCTGTTGTTGCAAAAGGTTCATGTGTGATCACAAAACACAGACCACAAGTGCTGGAAAATGTGGAAAGGTTGTTGTTGGTGTGGATCAACGAGAAACAGTTAGCAGGAGATACTGGTTCGGAGGCAATAATATGTGAAAAAGCAAGGCAGTTGCATGATGATCTTAAGAAAATGCCTGCAACGAGTGATGAAGTGAGCGAATTTAAAGCCAGCAGAGGCTGGTTTCAAAAATTTAAGAAGCGTACTGGCATACATAGTGTTGTGAGGCATGGTGAGGCAGCCAGTTGACAAAAGTGCGGCTGAAAAATATGTGCCTGAATTCCAGGAGTACCTAGAGGCTGAACAATTCCTCCCCCAACAAGTGTTTAATTGTGATGAAACAGGCCTGTTTTGGAAGAAAATGCCCAACAGGACCTACATTACTCAGGAGGAAAAGGCACAGCCAGGACATAAGCCTATGAAAGACAGGCTAACTTTGATGCTTTGTGCCAATGCCAGTGGTGATTGCAAAGTGAAGCCTTTACTAGTGTATCTTTTTGAAAATCCCCGAGTGTTTGGCAGATGCGGTGTCAGCAAGTCTAACTTGTGTGTGATGTGGAGGTCTAACAAAAAGGCATGGGTCACAAAGGACATTTTCTTAGATTGGTTCAATGGCGTGTTTGGCCCCAGTGTGAAGAAATATCTATTGGACAATAATTTGCCACTTAAGTGCCTCCTGATAATGGACAATGCTCCTTGTCATCCTCCAAACTTGGTAGAGAAAATTGTGGAGGAGTTTAAATTCATCAAAGTGACGTTCTTGCCCCCTAATACCACTCCTCTCCTCCAGCCCATGGACCAGCAGGTCATTTCCAACTTTAAAACTCTACACCAAAGCAATGTTTCAAAAGTGCTTTGATGTGACCAGACATGAATATAACCCTAAGAGAATTTTGGAAAACCATTTCCATATGCTGCATTGTGTAAACCTTATAGGTAAGGCTTGGGAGGGAGTGACTACCAGGACTTTGAACTCTGCCTGGAGAAAATTGTGGCCAGACTGTGTCCTAGAGAGGGATTTTGAAGGTTTTGGGGCTGAGCCTCAGAACCTGAGCTTGAGCCTGAGCCTGAGCCTGTTGTGGAAGAAATTGTGGAATTGGGCAAGTCTTTGGGGTTAGAGGTGAGTGGTGAGGATGTGGAACAGTTGGTGGAGGAGCACAAGGAAGAGCTAACCACTGAAGATCTGCAAGAGCTTCAACAGCAACTGGAACAAGAGACCAGTGGTCAGGACAATGGTTCAGAGGAGGAGGAGGAGGTGGAACAAAAATGGAAGAATGTGCCTTCTTCAAGGATTAAGGACATTTGTGGAATGTGGAGCAAGGTGCAAGCATTTATGGATGAATATCACCCTAACCATGCTGTTGCAGGCCGTGCTGGCAACCTGTACAATGACACAGTGGTGTGTCATTTCAGGGATGTGTTAAAGAATCGCCAGACACAGAGCTCCCTGGACAAATTTATTGTTAGAAAGAGGTCCAGTGACTCTCAAGCTGGTCCTAGTGGCATTCAAAGAAAAAGGGAAGTAACCCCAGAAAAGAACTTACCACCTGCAGTGTTAATGGAAGGGGATTCCCCTTCCAAACACTAGCATACTACTCCACCTTCTCCCCTCCTCCCGTCCTCCACACATCAACAACTCTTCATTAAATGTAAGTGACATGTTATTGTTCAATATTTACATGTATTTAGGTATTCTTCATTAAATTGTGTATTATTTAATGTCCAAAAGTTCTAAAAAATATTTTATTTAACTACTTTTGGAAGTCTTGGACGGATTAAATTTATTTCCATTATTTCTTATGGGGAAAATTGATTCGAGTAACGATTGTTTCGCCTTAAGATATGCCCTCTCTGACGGATTAATATCGTAAGTCGAGGTACCACTGTATTAAGTTTAATGAGGAGAAATTTCAACTACTCAGATATGGAAAACTTGAGGAAATTAAAAATATATCAGGGTATACGAGAAACTCTAACCATACGATAGAGCGAAAAAGTAATGTGAAGGACCTGGGAGTGATAATGTCAGAGGATCTCGCCTTCAAAAACCACAGCAATGTATCTACCACATCTGCTAAATATATAAATAAAATAAAGTAAAATAAAATATTTATTTCTTTGCAAAGGTTACAATGTGTGTTTACATATCATAATATGACTGGAGCAAAGAAAGCCACTATCATGCTGAGGTATTTCGGTCAGACTTAACCTAATACTTATTGACTACTTAATTCTAGACAGGTGAAGAGTAGTTGATTACAAATAGTCAATATTTCACTCTACAGCTATCCCTCCACTTTTGCGAGTTCCACTTTCGTGAGTTTCGAACATTCGCGAATACCCAGCCGCATTATTTGTTATTAAACCATAACATGTATGTACAGTGGTACCTCGGTTAACGATATTTTTTCGTTCCAGAATGCTGTTCAAGTGCCATTACCAAACGAATTTATCCCCATAAGGAATAATGTAAAATAGACTAGTCCTTTTAGACCAGCAAAAATACACTTACAAAAGCATTTAAAAAAATAAACTTACATAAAAGGGCGAGTTTGGGGACCATCGTTAACTGAGGTACCACTGTATATACAATATTTTACCATATTTTCATGTGTTTTATAATTGTTCGTGTTTCAGTAGGTTAAGGAAGCAGTATTGTTAGGCTAAGTAAATGCTATTATTATATTTCACTACAATATATTTGCACATCTAAACATTCGCGAATGCTACAGTACAGTATTATTATATTTCCCTATATCATATTTGCGCACCAAACATTTGTGAATTTTCAAGATTCACGAGGTTCTTGATCCCCTAACCCTCGCGAATGTGGAGGGCCTCCTGTATTATTAGTATGAGGTAGTACAATTTATGATACAATCATAAATTTTTAAGTTTGTACAGTGGACCCTCGCTATTCGAACATTCTTCATTCCAGAATACTGTTCAAGTGCTGTTACCAAACAAATTTATTCCCATAAGGAATGATGTAAATTAGATTAGACCATTTCAGACCCCCAAAAATACACTTCTGAAAGCACTTACAATAAAAAACTTACATGACAGGGTGAGTTTTAGGGTGTTCGAATAGCGAGTTTCCACTGTAATTAAGTTCTTTTACAGTGGTAGAATACAAATACAGTGGTACCTCGGTTAACGATATTTTTTCGTTCCAGAATGCTGTTCAAGTGCCATTACCAAACGAATTTATCCCCATTAGGAATAATGTAAAATAGACTAGTCCTTTTAGACCCCCAAAAATACACTTACAAAAGCATTTAAAAAAATATACTTACATAAAAGGGCGAGTTTGGGGACCATCGTTAACCGAGGTACCACTGTATTCTATTATTCAATCTATTATTAATGTGCAAGGTAATATAATTTATGATACAATCAATTTGTGATAAAATTAATCATACATTTTTTAGTTTGTAATTAAGGTCATTTACCGTATTATAAATACAGTGGACCCCCGAGTAACGTAAAAACTTCATTCCAGAAGCCTGCTCAAGTGTCATTACCGAACGAATTTACTCCCTTAAGGAATAATGTCGCGTAGGTTAGTCTATTTCAGACCCCCAAAAATACACTTCCACAAGCACTTAAAATATTATACTTACATAATTGTATGATTTCCGGGGTGTTCATTACTCGGGGGTCCACTGTACAGTGGACCCCTGGATTACGTCATTTTTTCGTTTAAGAATGCTGTTCAAGTGCCATTACTGAACGAATTTATTCCCATAAGGAATAATGTAAATTAGATTAGTCCTTTTAGACCCCCAAAATTACACTTACAAAAGCACTTACAAAAATAAACTTACATAAAAGGGCGAGTTTGGAGACTATCGTAAACCGGGGATCCACTGTATGAGGTAGTACAGTTAGTGATACAAACATACATTAGTAAGTTTGTAATAATGGCTTAATAGTTAAGGGATAATAAAGTATTTGGGGGAGTTACTTGGAATTTGAGAGGGTGTATGGATAATGAGAACCTTCAAAACTAGGGATGCCAAGCCCATGATGATTCTCTTCAAATCGCTTGTTCTCTCTAGGCTGGAATACTGCTGTACACTAATGGCCTCCTTCAAGGCTGGCGACATTGCTGACCTGGAGAGTGTACAAAGAACTTTCACGGGACACATAAGTACGATAAGGCACCTAAATTACTGGGAACGGTTGAAGGTCCTTGATCTGTATTCCCTGAAATGCAGGCAAGAGAGATACATGATAATATACACTTGGAAAATCCTAGAGGGATTAGTACCAAACTTGCACATGAAAATCACTTCTTATGAAAGCAAAAGACCGCAGGAGATGCAACATTTCCCCAATGAAAAGCAGGGGCGCCACGAGTACATTGAGAGACAACACAATAAGTGTCCGGGGCCCAAGACAACTTATGTATGCCTCCCAGCATACATAAGTTGGATTACCAGTAGACCCCTGGCTGTCTTCAAGAAGGCACTGGGCAGGGACCTAAAGTCATTACCTGACCAACCAGGCTGTGGTTCGTATGTCAGTTTGCGTGCGGCCAGCAGTAACAGCCTGGTTGATCAGACCCTGATTCCACCATTAGGCCTGGTCTCAGACCGAGCCGTGGGGGCGTTGACCCTCGAAACCCTCTCCAGGTAAGCTCCAGGTAAACAAGGAATACAACAACAACAACCACAACTACAATAACAACAACCCACAATGATAACCATTTTACAACTACAGCAACAACTACAACAACCACAGTTACTACAGCAATAACAATTACAACAACAGTAACCACAATAACAGCCAAAATAACAACAACCACAACTACATTAGAACTGTGGAATTTTTTTACATAATTTTCCTAAAGGTAGAACATATAAATGAATAGTATAATATAATAATTGCGTATTAAAATGTGATGCTATTTGGACCCTTTGAGAAATTTTAAATGAAGGGGGGTGTGGAACAGTGGCAGAGAGTGACGCGAAAGGGAGACACCATAATGAATTTAATTTGTGAACACTGGTCTGAATTGTGCAATGTAATCAGGCATTCTTGAAGGTCAGTTTGTGTGTATCGGCCTCACTCCATAATTTAGAAATTGCTGACATGTTCCTGCTGAAGAATTGGGATAAATAATGTGGAAAACCCTTACATTTTGGCAACAAGAAGAGAAAAATAGAAGACACCTATTCTTCCTAGGAGCACACCTTAGCTGTGATGCTTACCCATAATGTACAGTAGTTTTGTGTTGGCCATTGTAAATTCTAGCTGTAGTGGTAGCGTTAGAATGTGTTTCCAAAAAATAATAATTATGATCCAGTAATTAAATGGTAAGTGCTCATTATAAAATATACAGTCAACCCCCGGTGCTCGACGGCGTCGGAGGTCGTCCAAATCGGTGTTCGACAGGTTTTTTTACGAGAATTTTGGCTCGGTATTAGCCGATCTGCTCGGAGTTGGACGAGTAGGCTATTCGTTCCAGACGCGTACGCGTGGCTCAGCTGGGCCCGGGCACTCCACGAAACATCAGTGCTATTGTTTACAAGTGAGAGCGACTACCACCCACGCATTCATACCAGTATATTGTCATTATTCCACTGTTTTTAGTGCTTGCAACTGCTAAATAAGCCACCATGGGCCCCAAGAAAGCTCCTAGTGGCAAGCCTGTGGTAAAGAATGTTGCAGGGAGTGAAGCACTCATGCAGGGAGTGTAGCATTCATGCAGGGAGTGAAGCAGGGATGCAGGGAGTGTAGCATTCATGCAGGGAGTGAAGCAGGGATGCAGGGAGTGAAGCAGGGATGCAGGGAGTGAAGCAGGGATGCAGGGAGTGAAGCAGGGATGCAGGGAGTGTAGCATTCATGCAGGGAGTGAAGCATTCATGCAGGGAGTGTAGCATTCATGCAGGGAGTGTAGCATTCATGCAGGGAGTGTAGCATTCATGCAGGGAGTGTAGCATTCATGCAGGGAGTGTAGCATTCATGCAGGGAGTGTAGCATTCATGCAGGGAGTGTAGCATTCATGCAGGGAGTGTAGCATTCATGCAGGGAGTGAAGCAAAGATGCAGGGAGTGAAGCAGGGATGCAGGGAGTGTAGCATTCATGCAGGGAGTGAAGCAGGGATGTAGGGAGTGTAGCATTCATGCAGGAAGTGTAGCATTCATGCAGGGAGTGAAGCAGGGATGCAGGGAGTGTAGCATTCATGCAGGGAGTGTAGCATTCATGCAGGGAGTGTAGCATTCATGCAGGGAGTGTAGCATTCATGCAGGGAGTGTAGCATTCATGCAGGGAGTGTAGCATTCATGCAGGGAGTGTAGCATTCATGCAGGGAGTGAAGCAGGGATGCAGGGAGTGTAGCATTCATGCAGGGAGTGAAGCAGGGATGCAGGGAGTGTGGCATTCATGCAGGGAGTGTAGCATTCATGCAGGGAGTGTAGCATTCATGCAGGGAGTGTAGCATTCATGCAGGGAGTGTAGCATTCATGCAGGGAGTGTAGCATTCATGCAGGGAGTGTAGCATTCATGCAGGGAGTGAAGCAGGGATGCAGGGAGTGTAGCATTCATGCAGGGGAATGAAGCAGGGATGCAGGGAGTATAGCATTCATGCAGGAAGTGTAGCATTTATGCAGGGAGTGAAGCAGGGATGCAGGGAGTGTAGCATTCATGCAGGGAGTGAAGCAGGGATGCAGGGAGTGTAGCATTCATGCAGGGAGTGAAGCAGGGATGCAGGGAGTGTAGCATTCATGCAGGGAGTGTAGCATTCATGCAGGGAGTGTAGCATTCATGCAGGGAGTGATGCAGGGAGTGTAGCATCCATGCAGGGAGTGAAGCAAGGATGCAGGGAGTGAAGCATTCATGCAGGGAGTGTAGCATTCATGCAGGGAGTGTAGCATTCATGCAGGGAGTGTAGCATTCATGCAGGGAGTGTAGCATTCATGCAGGGAGTGTAGCATTCATGCAGGGAGTGTAGCATTCATGCAGGGAGTGTAGCATTCATGCAGGGAGTGTAGCATTCATGCAGGGAGTGTAGCATTCATGCAGGGAGTGTAGCATTCATGCAGGGAGTGTAGCATTCATGCAGGGAGTGAAGCAGGGAAGAAGGGAGTGTAGCATTCATGCAGGGAGTGAAGCAGGGAAGAAGGGAGTGTAGCATTCATGCAGGGAGTGTAGCATTCAAAGAAAAAGGCCAGTAATCCCAGAAAAGAACTTGCCACCTGCAGTGTTAATGGAATGGTATTCCCCTTCCAAACACTAGCATACTACTACATCTTCTTCCCTCCTCCCGTCTTCCACACATCAACAACTCTTCAATAAATGTAAGTGACATGTTATTGTACTATTATTTCTTAATTTTTCATAAAAATATGTATAATTTAAGGTCAAAAAGTTCTAAAAAATATTTTATTTTAATTCTTTTGGATGTCTGGAACGGATTAATTTTATTTCCATTATTTCTTATGGGAAAAATAGAATCGGAGTTCGACCAAACCGGTGGTTGACGGGCCCTCTGGAACGGATTACCGACGTGAACCGGGGGTTGACTGTACATATACAGTGGACCCTCGGTTTTCGTACAGCTCCCAACTTGAACAATTATGTAATTGTATTTTTGTAAGTGCTTTTGTAAGTGTATTTTTGGGGTCTGAAATGACTAATCTAATTTACATTCGTCCTTATGGGAACAAATTTGTTCGGTAACGGCACTCAAACAGCATTCTGGAAAGAATTATCGACGAAAACCGAGGGTCCACTGTACATATTTTTTTGTAAATGTTGTATACTCAACAGATGATTTCCCCTCTTTCTTTTCAAGTCACAAACCATCATAAAGTCCACTCAATATCTTGTAACTTACCAACATTATTGGTATTAATTTTACGTTGTAATTTGATAGGCCCGACTTTGTGGGTGGGAAAGAGTGTGTGGGGGTCTCGGAGGAGAGGCATGGTGCAGCCTAGTGTCTCTAAAATCCCACCTGGCTCTGAGGTACAACTGACATTGGTAAGTACAATACATTTTTGCTTAGTTGTGCCCCCCCCTCAAATTATGTGGATGAAATATTTCAGGAATGTACCTGTGAACCTTGTCCCCATAATTTCCCACAACAGTTACAAAAACAATCACAATAGCACCTACCATAACAACCACAATAATGATATTACAACCACAACAGTGACAACAAAAACCATAACAGCAGCTACATTACAACCACAACAACATCTACATTTTATTTTATTTTATTAACACATCGGCCGATTCCCACCAAGGCAGGGTGGCCCGAAAAAGAAAAACTTTCATCATCATTCACTCCATCACTGTCTTGCCAGAAGGGTGCTTTACACTACAGTTATAAAACTGCAACATTAACACCCCTCCTTCAGAGTGCCGGCACTGTACTTCCCATCTCCAGAACTCAAGTCCGGCCTGCCGGTTTCCCTGAATCCCTTCATAAATGTTACTTTGCTCACACTCCAACAGCACGTCAAGTATTAAAACCATATGCCTCCATTCACTCCTATCAAATACGCTCACACATGCTTGCTGGAAGTCCAAGCCCTCGCACACAAAACTTCCTTTACCCCTCCCTCCAACCTTTCCTAGGCCGACCCCTACCCCGCCTTCCCTCCACTACAGATTTATACACTCGAAGTCACTCTGTCTCGTTCCATTCTCTCTACATGTCCAAACCACCTCAACAACCCCTCCTCAGCTCTCTGGACAATCGTTTTGGTAATCCCGCACCTCCTCCTAATTTCCAAACTCCGAATTCTCTGCATTATATTCACACCACACATTGACCTCAGACATGACATCTCCACTGCCTCCAGCCTTCTCCTCGTTGCAACATTCATCACCCATGCTTCACACCCATATAAGAGCGTTGGTATAACTATACTCTCATACATTCCCTCTTTACTTCCATAGACAAGGTTCTTTGTCTCCACAGACCAAGTGCTCCACTCACCCTTTTCCCTCATCAATTCTATGATTCACCTCATCCTTCATAGACCCATCCGCCGACATGTCCACTCCCAAATATCTGAATACATTCACCTCCTCCATACTCTCTCCCTCCAATCTGATATCCAATCTTTCGTCACCTATTCTTTTGTTATCCTCATCACCTTACTCTTTCCTATATTCACTTTCAATTTTCTTCTTTTACACACCCTACCAAATTCATCCACCAACCTCTGCAGCTTCTCTTCAGAATCTCCCAAAAGCACAGTGTCATCAGCAAAAAGCAACTGTGACAACTCCCACTTTGTATTTGCTTCTTTATCTTTTAGCCCAACACCTCTTGCCAAGACCCTCGCATTCACTTCTCTTACAACCCCATCTATAAATATATTGAACAACCACGGTGACATCACACATCCTTGTCTAAGGCCCACTTTTACTGGGAAATAGTCCCCTTCCCTCCTACACACTCTAACCTGAGCCTCACTATCCTCATAAAAACTCTTCACTGCTTTCAGTAACCTTCCTCCTATTCCATACACCTGCAACATCTGCCACATTGCCCCCTATCTACCCTATCATACGCCTTTTCCAAATCCATAAATGCCACAAAAACATCTTTACCCTTATCCAAATACTGTTCACCTATATGTTTCACTGTAAACACTTGGTCTACACACCCCTACCTTTCCTAAAGCCCCTTGTTCATCTGCTATCCTGCTTTCTGTTTTACTCTTAATTCTTTCAATAATAACTCTACCATACACTTTACCAGGTACACTCAACAGACTTATTCCCTATAATTTTTGCACTCTCTTTTGTCCCCTTTGCCTTTATACAAAGGAACAATACACGCTCTCTGCCAATCCCTAGGTACCTTACCCTCTTCCATACATTTATTAAATAATAGCACCAACCACTCCAAAATTATATCCCCACCTGCTTTTAACATTTCTATCTTTATCCCATCAATCCCAGCTGCCTTACCCCCTTTCATTCTACCCACTGCCTCACGAACTTCCCTACACCCACAACTGGCTCTTCCACACTCCTACAAGATGTTATTCCTCCTTGCCCTACACACGAAATCACAGCTTCCCTGTCTTCATCAACATTTAACAAATCCTCAAAATATTCTCTCCATCTTCCCGATACCTCTAACTCTCCATTTAATAACTCTCCTCTCCTATTTTTAACTGTCAAATCCATTTGTTCTCTAGGCTTCCTCAACTTATTAATCTCATTCCAAAACTTTTTCTTATTTTCAACAAAATTTGCTGATAACATCTCACCCACTCTCTCATCTGCTCTCTTTTTACATTGCTTCACCACTCTTTTAACCTCTCTTTTCTCTCCATATACTCTTCCCTCCTTGCATCACTTCTACTTTGTAAAAACCTCTCATATGCTAACTTTTTCTCCCTTACTACTCTCTTTACATCATCATTCCACCAATCGCTCCTCTTCCCTCCTGCACCCACTCGCCTGTAACCACAAACTTCTGCTGAACACTCTAACACTACATTTTTAAATCTACCCCATACATTTTCGACCCCATTGCCTACACTCTCACTAGCCCATCTAT
>WNWK01036859.1:0-18880 GCA_009830355.1 Cherax destructor
AATCCATTTGTTCCCTAGGCTTTCTTACCTTGTTTATCTCATTCCAAATTTTTTCTTGTTTTCAGCAAAATTTCTTGACAGAGCCTCTCCCATTTTTTCATCTGCTCTTCTTTTGCACTCTCTCACCACTCTCTTCACCTTTCTTTTACTCTCCATATTCTCTGATCTTCTATTAACACTTCTGTTTTGTAAAAACCTCTCATAAGCTACCTTTTTCTCTTTTATCACACCCTTTACTTCTTCATTTCACCACTCACTCCTCTTTCCTCCTGCACCCACCCTCCTATAGCCACAAACTTCTGCCCCACATTCTAATACTGCATTTTTAAAACTATCCCAACTCTCTTCAACCCCCCACTACTCATACTTGCACTAGCCCACCTTTCTGCCAATAATTGCTTATATCTCACCCTAACTTCCTCCTCCCTTAGTTTATACACTTTTACCTCTCTCTTACTTGCTGTTGCCATTTTCTTTTTGTCCCATCTACCTTTTACTCTAACTGTAGCTACAACCAAATAATGATCCGATATATCCGTTGCCCCTCTATAAAGATGTACATCCTGAAGCCTACCCATCAACCTTTTATCCACCAATATATAATCTAACAAACTACTTTCCTTACGTGCTATATCATACCTTGTATATTTATTTATCCTCTTTTTCATAAAATATGTATTACTTATTACCAAACCTCTTTCTACACATAGCTCAATTAATGGTTCCCCATTTACATTTACCCCTGGCACCCCAAATTTACCTAGTACTCCCTCCACAACATTTTTACCCACTTTAGCATTAAGATCCCCAACCACAATTACTCTCTCACTTGGTTCAAAACTCCCCACACACTCACTCAACATTTCCCAAAATCTCTCTCTCTCCTCTACACTTCTCTCTTCTCTAGGTGCATAAGCACTTACTATAACCCACTTTTCACATCCAACCTTTATTTTACTCCACATAATCCTTGAATTTATACATTTATATTCCCTCTTTACCTGCCATAACTGATTATTCAACATTATTGCCACTCCTTCTTTAGCTCTAACTCTATTTGAAACCCCTGACCTAATCCCATTTATTTCTCCCCACTGAAACTCTCCTACCCCCTTCAGCTTTGTCTCACTTAGAGCCAGGACATCCAGCTTCTTTTCATTCATAACATCTACAATCATCTCTTTCTTATCATTCGCACAACATCCACGCACATTCAAACATCCCACTTTGACGGTTTTCTTCTTTTTCTTTTTAGTAAGCTATACAGGAAAAGGGGTTACTAGCCCATTGTTCCCGGCATTTTAGTTGACTTTTACAACATGCATGGCTTACGGAGGAAAGATTCTTATTCCACTTCCCCATGGATATGAAAGGAAAAGCAATAAGAACAAGAACTATTAAGATAAAATCAAAGAAAACTCAGATGAGTGTGTATACATAAATGTGTATATGTATGTGTAGTGTGACCTAAGTGTAAGTAGAAGTAGCAAAACGTACCTGAAATCTTGCATGTTTATGAGACAGAAAAAAGATATCATTATTATTATAATCAAAAGAAGCGCTAAACCACAAGGGTTGTGGAGAAAATTATCCAAAGGAGGGGGGGTATGCGCCTTTTCTACCCTTGTTAAGGGTCCCACCGTTTCCGCCCTTAGGAAGGGGCCAGACGAGGCGAGTCTGGCTGCGAAAACAAATTAACACAGATCAGATGTACTGACCACAGTGTACTCACCTAATTGTGGTTGCAGGGGTCGAGACTCAGCTCCTGGCCCCACCTCTTCGCTGTCCGCTACTGGGTCTCTGCTCTCCCTGCTCCATGAGCTTTATCATACCTTGTCTTAAAACTATGTATGGTTTCTGCCTCCACTATATCTTTCTCTAGACTATTCCACTTCCTGACTACTCTGTGGCTGAAGAAATGCTTCCTAACATCCCTTTGACTCATCTGAGTCTTCAGCTTCCAGTTGTGTCCCCTTGTATCTGTGTTCCCTCTCTGGAACATCCTATCACTGTCTACCTTGTCGATTCCCCGCAGTATTTTGTATGTCGTTATCATGTCTCCTCTGACCCTTCTTTCCTCCAGTGTTGTTAGTCCTATTTCCCTCAACCTTTCTTCATAGGACAGACCCCTGAGTTGTGGAACTAACCTTGTCGCAAACCTTTGCACTTTCTCTAGTTTCTTTATGTGCTTGACCAGGTGTGGGTTCCAGACTGGTGCTGCATATTCTAGTATGGGCCTGACGTACACGGTGTACAGTGTCTTGAACGATTCCTTGTTAAGGTAACAGAACGCTAATCTTAGGTTTGCCAGTCGCCCATATGCTGCAGCAGTTATCTGGTTGATGTGCACCTCCAGAGACGTGCTTGGCGTTATACTCACCCCAAGGTCTTTCTCCTTTGCCGAGGTTTGTAGCCTTTGTCCGCCTAGCTTGTACTCTGTCAGCGGTCTTCTTTGCCCTTCTCCGATCTTCATGACTTTGCATTTGGTGGGATTGAATTCGAGAAGCCAGTTGCTAGACCAGATGTGTGTCACGTGTTGTCTGACCAAGTAGCAGCGAGTGTATATGTGAGTTAATAGACATTTGAGATAAATGTAACTCTTTGCCGTAACAGGAAAATTATAGTAAACTGCTGTATTAAGTTTCTACACTTGAAATTACAATCATGTGTTCCAGTGGTTGAAGTATTTAGAGAACACAAACATTTTAATTGCCACTTGTAGCAGCATGTAGCAATTGTTGAATTGTGCTGACCACAGCGATGCTAGGAAGCACGAGGCACCACGAGGCTGCACGAGTTAGATTGAAATCTGCCACCAAAAGGACGGGAGCTACGGCGCGATGTATAACCGGACAAAGACATTAGTCGTACGCATCCGTTATTCAAATTTAATCTCCACTAACGTCGGGAAATCGGATAAGAACCCTGTTCCAGGGCGTTTAGTGAATAAAATCGCGGTATATTCAGAAGTGTGTGCAGCTTCTTATTACTGCTAAAAGACAAACGTAGAGACAATCGCAAGTGAACTCCATCGAAACAAGACGGTGACTCATCAGCGGCATTCTACAATCAAGACAGCATTTCCGCCGTATATGGTGGAGTCAACACCATCGCTCACGTTACATGACCAAGGTATGTTTTTATGTTCTTGCCAGGCAGGGAACTGCGCAGTTCTTGTATGTCAGGAGCATCAAAATTTACCTATTGACGGCGGTTATGCGTGAACTTTTATGTCCAAACACGCGAGTAAACTGCCTTTCAGTCCATCAATGACTGAAATATGGGCATATGCTCCTTTGGGGCAATAATTCTCACACCTGTTTTTGTTTTACCATACAGTCCTGTGGGGAATGAGGCCATGGATGTATCCTCTGTGAAGATGTCTGGGATGGCTGCGACTTCTTGGATTCATCAATAAGCAAAGTAGCAAGCTTAACAGTTCATTTTATCGTAGGAGCACATTCCTCCACAAGGGTTATACAGCATAAAAAAAACACCAGCAATCCTACCATCATGTAAAACACTTTTGCTTTTGATTTACACTCACTTGGTAGGACAGTAGTACCTCCCTGGGTGGTTGCTGACTACCAACCTACTACCTAATATATATATATATACACACACTTTCCATAATTTTATGTTTCTTTAACCCTTAAACTGTCCACACGTAGATATACGTTGACTTGCATAGTGCACCGAATATTTTGAGAAAAAAATAAATTGTTCTTTTTGCTTGAAATGAAGCTCATTTTTTTGGGCATTCCCAAATTTTGTAATACTGCACACATTGAGTGCACAGACCCATTCTCTAATGTCTAGGCAACTGAGGCTTACCGTGGCAAGGTTAAAAGAATTTGAAAAAAAAAAACGTAGATCAACGTTCGGAGCAGTTCGCGAGTCAACGTATATCTACGTGTGGACAGTTTAAGGGTTAAAATTCCATTAATGCGACAATTGTGTAAATTTTTTATTTATTAACACATCGGCCAATTCCCACCACGGCAGGGTGGCCCGAAAAAAAAAAAAATTTCATCATCATTCATTCCATCACTGTCTTGCCAGAGGGGTGCTTTACACTACAATTGTAAAACTGCAACACTAACACCCCTCCTTCAGAGTGCAGACACTGTACTTCCCATCTCCAGGACTCAAGTCCAGCCTGCCGGTTTCCCTGAATCCCTTCATAAATGTTACTTACCTCACACTCCAACAGCACGTCAAGTATTAAAAACCATTTGTCTCCATTCACTCCTAGCAAATACGCTCACGAATGCTTGCTGGAAATCCAAGCCCCTCGCACACAAAACCTCTTTTACCCCCTCCCTCCAACCTTTCCTATTCCGACCCCTACCCCGCCTTCCCTCCACTACAGATTTATACACTTTCGAAGTCATTCAGTTTCGTTCCATTCTCTCTACATGTCCGAACCACCTCAACAACCCCTCCTCAGCCCTCTGGATAATAGTTTTGGTAATCCCACACATCCTCCTAATTTCCAAACTCCGAATTCTCTGCATTATATTCACCACACATTGACCTCAGACATGACATCTCCACTGCCTCCAGCCTTCTCCTCATTGCAACATTCATCACACATGCTTCACACCCATATAAGAGTGTTGGTATAACTATACTCTCATACATTCCCCTCTTTACTTCCATGGACAAAGTTCTTTGTCTTCACAGACTCTGAAGTGCACCACTCACCCTTTTCCCCTCATCACTTCTATGATTCACCTCATCCTTCATAGACTCATCTGCTGACATGTCCACTCCCAAATATCTGAATACATTCACCTCCTCCATACTCTCTCCCTCCAATCTGATATCCAATCTTGCATCACCTAATCTTTTTTGTTATCCTCATCACCTTACTCTTGTGTAAATATTATGGAAATAATGAAAAACAAGCGACATTGTCATTTTGTTTATTTTACAAAAAATATCAAAATAAAAATCTTCCAAAGCTGTAATGTCAACTTAATGGCCATTGCAACAACATAACAATCCCTGCATTCTTGAAAATTAAGTGTGGAATGAAGTCTTTATTCGAACGTCATAAATTCTTTCATAGAGCCATTGACAGTGGACCCCCGAGTTACAAACACCCCGGAAATCGTGCAATTATGTAAGTATAATTTTGTAAGTTCTTGTGGAAGTGTATTTTTGGGGGTCTGAAATAGACTAACCTACGTGAAATTTTTCCTTAAGGGAGTAAATTCGTTCGGTAATGGCACTTGAGCAGACTTCAGGAGTGAAGTTTTTACGAAACTCGGGGGTCCACTGTACAAAGCTTTGGCATGGCTGCACAAAAGTGTGGATCACTCAGTTTTAAAATCCATTGGCAAAGCTGGGGGCCACAATAATAGTGTGGCCCACAAGCTTGCATTTCATTTGGGACTCTGGCTATTCCAGATAAATCACAGCAACTTGTGTAGTGAGTCGTCTAATTTAGGCCTGTAAAAAAAAATTATAATTTAATTATGACATCTGAAAATTTTAGAGGCAAGTTACATCTTGAAATTCAAAGTAAAAAGAAAATTACATTAATTAATAAATAAAATAATGTTCGATTAAGTAGTTACTTATACACAGTAGAACCTTGGTTTTCATTTGCCCTGGTGCTCATTGAATTTGGTTTTCGACAACTTTTTTCGTCAAAATATTGTCCCAGTTTTTGTTCGTCACCTTGGTTTTCATCTGCTGTACCAAACGTATCCGCCTGCCCGCACCCACACAAAGCATCCCACACGCGCATTCTGATTCAGTTGGGCTTTGTTGGTAGTAGAGGGTGGTAGTGATTGTGGTATAGGGTGGTAGTGATTGTGGTATAGGGTGGTAGTGATGGTGGTAGAGGGTGGTAGTGATGGTGGTAGAGGGTGGTGATAAGAGGGTGGTAGTGATGGTGGTAGAGGGTGGTGATAAGAGGGTGGTAGTGATAGTGTAGAGGGTGGTAGTGATGGTGGTAGAGGGTGGTAGTGATAGTGGTAGAGAGTGGTAGTGATTGTGGTAGAGGGTGGTAGTGATGGTGGTTTACCTGGAGAGAATTCCAGGGGTCAACACCCCTGCGGCCCAGTCTGTGACCAGTGGTAGAGGGTGGTGATAAGAGGGTGGTAGTGATGGTGGTAGAGGGTGGTAGTGGTTGTGATGGTGGTAGAGGGTGGTAGTGGTTGTGATGGTGGAAGAGGGTGGTAGTGGTTGTGGTAGAGGGTGGTAGTGGTTGTGGTAGAGGGTGGTAGTGGTTGTGGTAGAGGGTGGTAGTTATTGTGGTAGAGGGTGGTAGTGATGGTGGTAGAGGGTGGTAGTGATGGTGGTAGAGGGTGGTAGTGGTGGTAGAGGGTGGTAGTGATGGTGGTAGAGGGTGGTAGTGATGGTGGTAGAGGGTGGTAGTGATGGTGGTAGAGGGTGGTAGTGATGGTGGTAGAGAGTGGTAGTGATGGTGGTAGTGATGGTGGGTAGAGTGGTAGTGGTTGTGATGGTGGTAGAGGGTGGTAGTGGTTGTGATGGTGGTAGAGGGTGGTAGTGGTTGTGATGGTGGTAGAGGGTGGTAGTGGTTGTGATGGTGTTAGTGGTATAGGGTGGTAGTGATGGTGGTAGTGGTTGTGGTATAGGGTGGTATAGTGTTTTTGGTATATGGTGGTAGTGATTGTGGTAGAGGGTGGTAGAGGGTGGTAGTGATTGTGGTAGAGGGTGGTAGTGATTGTGGTATAGGGTGGTAGTGATGGTGGTAGAGATTGGTAGTGATGGTGTAGAGGGTGGTAGTGATGGTGTAGAGGGTGGTAGTGATGGTGTAGAGGGTGGTAGTGATGGTGTAGAGGGTGGTAGTGATGGTGTAGAGGGTGGTAGTGATGGTGTAGAGGGTGGTAGTGATGGTGTAGAGGGTGGTAGTGATGGTGGTAGAGGGTGGTAGTGGTTGTGATGGTGGTAGAGGGTGGTAGTGGTTGTGATGGTGGTAGAGATAACCTCTCATCCCTCTTCCTCCTCACTATCTCCCATACGCCAAGAAGAGTTCAATAAAGGTAAAACTGATTTAAATGTTCATTTATCCATTAAAATTAGTGCTTTATATTTATTTCTCATTGTTTTCTGACTGTAAAACTATAGTATTCTCTATAAAATGTATTTTTGTTAATATTTTTGGGTGTCTGCAACGGATTAATAGGATTTACATTATTTCTAATGGAAATATTGCTTTAGTTTTCGTCAGACTCTTTGGAACGAATTAAAAACAAAAACTGAGGTTCCACTGTACATACGTAGTATTAAACATTAAAGGGAGAGGGGATAAATCTAGCAACATAGACAATAAGACAAATCATTTCGTCATAACAGTGAGTGCTCAAAAGGGCATGAGGATTGCAACCTAGTAGTTCTATGAAGACAGCTTCTACTCCCCCTCCCCCCCAAAAATCATTATAGTGACACTATTTTTTAAAAAATTGGGAATACCAAAAATGTTTTAAGTGACTGTACAGGATCAAGTGAAGCTCAAATGAATTTACTGTGGACCCCCAGTGTTTGTAGTCATCGGAGTTCTTAAAATTCGGAGTTAGTAACATTTTTTCATAAAAATATTGGTTCGGTGATCATAGATCGTAATTCGTCCCAGAAGCGTACGCCCGGCCCGACGCACCATTCTCAGTCAGTGTGCCATTGTTTACCAGCGGTGAAGGTCATCCCACGCGCTCATACAATACATTTCGTATAAGCACCTGAGGTGATCGTCACTCGCCAAGATACAATGCTAGACTGACTCTGAATGGTGTTTGTGTGCCCGCGGCAGCTGGGAGGCTGCATGGACACATTTCATACAATCGCTGATTTCTAAGCCAAATAATGAAAATCAAGCCAATATTTTGGCGAAAAAAGTTGCAGATTTTCAAATTTCACGATATTCAAGGGGGGCGAATTTCAAGGGTCCACTGTACTTCACTGGGAAGTTGAAATAGGAAAATGGGCAGTTTCTTGTACTCAATCAATAGAATAGAATAAATACTAGCAATATGACTTGAGTTTGATGGACTGGAACAAGCCTTTTGGAATGAATTACGTTCGTATCCCAAGGTACCACTGTACATGCATTACTTACAGCCCCTGAAGCTCTTTCACTTCAACCGTCTCGTAGTCTAAGAACCCAATTCCGAGTCCGGCTAACTGTGAATGAAGAGAAAACTGGCATATTAGGCACATGACACAGAAGTGTTAATACTATATAGAACACCTGTACAGTGGACCCCCAACTTTAGGCCAGTCTAAGTATCAGCCGGTTCGAGTTTCAATCGCTTTTTTCAGCCCAATTTTTCCCCGACAATTGGCTGTTTCCCCGACTATCGGCCTGCATACCAGACCTGTCCGCCTGCCCGTGCTTGCGCGCCTCCCCACGCAGGCGCCGTGAGCCAGTCTAGCTTTGTTTATCCTTGAGTAAACATTATCCAGCATGCTCATTCAAACATTTCACAATAATTTTATTGTGTTTAGTGCTTGTCACTGTGAAATATAAGTCACCATGGGTCCAAAGAAGCTTCCTAGTGGCACCCCTGTGGTAGTAGGCATGCAGGGAGTGTAGCAGGCATGCAGGCAGTGTGGAGTGTAGCAGGAAGGCGGGGAGTGGAGATTCCCCTTCCAAACACTAAGCCCTCCCTCACTCCTCCTCCCTATCTTCCAGATACCATCAACAGTCTTCAATAAAGGTAAGTAAAAATGTTATTTTATGTTTATTTAAATGTGTATTTAAATGTTTGTATTTATTTTCTAATAACTATAATATGTATGATTGTTTTGTGTATGTAAAACTATAAGTTATTCTTTAAAAAATGAATTTTTTGTGAATATTTTTGGGTGTCTAACAGATTAATTGTAATTACATTATTTCTTATGGGAAACAATGGTTCGACTTTCAGCCAGTTCGAGTTAAGGCCTAGCTCCTGGAATGGATTACGGCCAATACTCGAAGGGTCCACTGTATTATGCAGTGTGCTGCCGTAAAAAAAAAATTTTCTTAACAGATCGGCTGTTTCCCACCAAGGCAGGGTGTCCCGAAGAAGAAAAACTTTCATCATCATTCACTCCATCACTGTCTTGCCAGAGGCATGCTTACACTACAGTTATAAAACCAACATTTAACATCCCTCTTTCAGAGTGCAGGCACTGTACTTTCCATCTCCAGGATTCAAGTCTGGACTGCCGGTTTCCCTGAATCCCTTCATAACTGTTACTTTGCATCCACTCCAACAGCACGTCAAGTATTAAAAACCATTTGTCTCCATTCACTCCTATCAAATACGCTCATGCATGCTTGCTGGAAGTCCAAGCCCCTCCTTTACCCCCTCCCTCCAACCTTTCCTAGGCCGACCCCAACCCCGCCTTCCCTCCACTATAAATTTATACACTCTTGAAGTCATTCTACTTTGATCCATCCTCTCTACATGTCCAAACCACCTCAACAACCCCTCCTCAGCCCTCTGGATAATAGTCTTGGTAATCCCGCACCTCCTCCTAATTTCCACACTACAAATTCGCTGCATTATATTTTTCAAGTGAGACCAATATAAGCCATATTTTGAACATAAGAAAGGAGGAACACTGCAGCAGGCCTGTTGGCCCATACTAGGCAGGCCCATCACAATCCATCCCACTAACAGAATATTGGCTCAACCCAATTTTCAATGCTGCCCAAAAAATAAGCTTTGATAATTCTATTTACTCATGTGAAAGTCCCACTAAAATCCAACCCCTCTCACTCATGAATTTATCCAACCTAAATTTGAAACTACCCAAGGTCCTAGCTTCAATAACCCTACTAGGCAGACTGTTCCACTCATCAACTACCCTATTTCCAAACCAATACTTTCCTATATCCTTTCTAAATCTAAACTTATCTAATTTGAATCCAGTATTGTGGGTTCTCTCTTGGAGAGATATCCTCAAGACCTTATTTATATCCCCTTTGTTAATACTCATTTTCCACTTGTATACCTCGATCATGTCTCCCCTCATTCTTCATCTTACAAGTGAATGTAATTTAAGGGTCTTCAATCTTTATTATTAGTACAGTGGTACCTCGAGTTACGATATTTTTTCGTTCGAGAATGCTGTTCAAGTGCCATTACCAAACGAATTTATCCCCATAAGGAATAATGTAAAATAGACTAGTCCTTTTACACCCCCAAAAATATACTTACAAAAGCATTTAAAAAAATAAACTTACATAAAAGGGCGATTTTGGGGACCATCGTAACTCGAAGTACCACTGTATTATTATTATAACAGTCAACCCCCGGTGTTTGTTAGCGTCAGAGTTCGTTAAAATCGGTGTTCGTTAAGTTTTTTCACAAAAATTTTGGCTCGGTGTTAACGAATCCGCTCGGAGTTAGTGATTCGTCCCAGACGCGTACGCGTGGCCTGAGTGGGCCCGGGCACTCCATTCAGCGTCAGTGTGCTATTGTTTACCAGCGAGTGAGTGCCACCCACGCATTCATACCAGATATATTGTCATTATTCCACTGTTTTTAGTGCTTGCAACTGCTAAATAAGCCACCAAGGGCCCCAAGAAAGCTCCTAGTACCAAGCCTGTGATAAAGAATGTCAGAAATACGGTAGAATTGAAGGAGATCATTGAAAAATATGAAAGTGGAGTTCGTTTGGCTGAGCTGGCCAGGCTCTATGGCAAAGCCCATTCAACCATCTCTTCCATTGTGGCCAAGAGAAAGGAAATCAAGGACGCTGTTCTTGCGAAAGGTGCACGTATGGTAACAAAACAGAGATCTCAAGTGCTGGAAGAAGTGGAAACGTTGTTGTTGGTGTGGATCAACGAGAAACAATTAGCAGGAGATAGTGTTTCGCAGGTGATAATATCTGAAAAAGCAAGGCAGTTGCATGATGATCTCGTTAAGAAAATGCCTGCAACAAATGCTGAAGTGAATGAATTTAAAGCCAGCAGAGGCTGGTTTGACAGATTTAAGAAGTGTAGTGGCATACATAGTGTTGTGAGGCATGGTGAGGCAGCCAGTTCTGCAGGAGGAAAAGGCACTCCCAGGACACAAGCCTATGAAAGACAGGCTAACTGATGTTGTGTGCTAATGCTAGCGGGGATTTTAAAGTGAAGCCTTTAGTGGTGTATCATTCTGAAAATCCCTGAATGTTTAAGAGATGCAGTGTTGCCAAGTCTAATTTGTGTGTGATGTGGAAGTCTAACAATAAGGCATGGGTCACTAGGGACATTTTCTTGGACTGGTTTTATGAAGTGTTTGGCCACAGTGTGAAGAAATATCTTGAGGAAAATAATTTGCCACTTAAGTGCCTCCTGATAATGGACAATGCTCCTTGTCATCCTCGAGACTTGGCAGAGCAAATTGTGCTCCTTCAGCCCATGGACCAGCAGGTCATTTCCAACTTTAAAAAACTCTACACCAAAGCAATGTTTCAAAAGTGCTTTGATGTGACCGTAGACATGAATATGACCTTAAAAGACTTTTGAAAAGATCATTTCCATATCCTGCATTGTGTAAATCTTATAGGTAAGGCTAGGGAGGAAGTGACTACCAGGACTTTGAACTCTGCCTGGAGAAAATTGTGGCCAGACTGTGTCCTAGAGAGGGATTTTGAAGGTTTAGGGGCTGAGCCTCAGAACCCTGAGCCTATGCCTGTTGTGCAAGAAATTGTGGAACTGGGCAAATCCATGGGGTTGGATTTTTGTACCGAGGATGTGGAACAGTTGGTGGAGGACAATGAAGAGATAACCACTGAAGATCTGCAAGAGCTTCAACAGCAACAACAGACCACAGTTTCGGAAAATGGTCCAGAGGAGGAGGAGGAGGAACAGAGATGGAGGAAGGTGCCTTCTTCAAGGATTAGGGAGATCTGTGCCAAATGGGCTGATGTGCAAGGCTTTATGGATGATTATCACCCTAACCAAGCTGTTGCAGGCCGTGTTGGCCACATGTACAATGACAATGTGGTGTCCCATTTCAGGGATGTTTTAAAGAAACACCAGACACAGAGCTCCCTGGACAGATTTTTTGTGAGAGAAACTTCCATTGATTCTCAACCTGGTCCTAGTGGCATTAAAAGAAAAAGGCCGGTAACCCCAGAAAAGAACGTGCCACATACAGTGTTAATGGAAGGAAATTCCCCTTCCAAACACTAGCATACTACTCCATCCTCTCCCGTCTTCTACACATCAACTCTTCAATAAATGTAAGTGACATGTTATTGTACTATTATGTCTTTATTTCTCATTGTTTTGTGTGTAATTTAATGTCTATGTTGTAAAAAAATATTTTATTTTAATACTTTTGGGTGTCTGGAACAGATTAATTTTATTTCCATTATTTCTTATGGGGAAAATAGATTCGGAGTTCGTTATATTCGGTGTTCATTAAGCCCTCTGGAACGGATTAATCACAAGAACCGGGGGCTCACTGTATATACTCCCGTGTATCCAAAACATTGCTGGGACCTATAAATACTATGTACAGTATATATTTCTAGCCAATAGTGACTAAGGTAGGTGTGACTAAGGTAAATGTGACTAAGGTAGGTGAAAATATTTACCTGTCACTGTGTTTATGACTATTTGAGTACTATTTCAGTACCTAACATTAGTGTCAGAACAAAGATTAACTATGAAATCACAAGTACTACTACAAATTGTCATTATCAGAACATTAATTTTTTTTTTTTTATTATTTATTAACACATCGGCTGATTCCCACAAAGGCAGGGTGGCCCGAAAAAGAAAAACTTTCATCATTCACTCCATTACTGTCTTGCCAGAGGGGTGCTTTACACTACAGTTATAAAACTGCAACATTAACACCCCTCCTTCAGAGTGCAGACACTGTACTTCCCATCTCCAGGACTCAAGTCCGGCCTGCGGTTTCCCTGAATCCCTTCATAAATGTTACTTTGCTCACACTTGAACAGTATTAACCCTTAAACTGTCCACACGTAGATATATGTTCACGCGCGTAGCTGACCAAACGTACATCTACGTTTTATTTTACATTTGTTCAAATTTAGCTCGATAGGCCTGTGTCGCCTAGACATGAGAGAATGGGTCTGCGCCCTCAGTGTGCGCAGTATTAAAAAAATCTGGGACCACTTAGTACCTTGTGGGAGCACCAATTCGATTGAGTGCCAGCTAGAGCAAATAGTGTGGCAAACACCAGGGATTCAATGATGTTATGTCGCATTAACACTCCCCTTATAAGAGGAAAGTAAAAATAGGTTAGATAAATACATAAGTGGCTGTGGGTGGGTGTGAGTTGGACCTGACTAGCTTGTGCTACTAGGTCTGATGCCATGCTCCTTCCTTCAGAGGATGTGACCTGACTAGGTGGGTCATTGGTCTAAGTTGGGGAGTGACATGGACCTGCCTTGCATGGGCCAGTAGGCCTGCTGCAGTGTTCCTTCTTATGTTCTTATGTATTTGGCAGGCTGGCTGGCTTTGGCTGTCTCTCTATCTGTCCATATCTTTGTCTGTCCATATCTTTGTCTGTCCATATCTTTGTCTGTCCATATCTTTGTCTGTCCATATCTTTGTCTGTCTATATGTCCTATATCTCTGTCTCTCTCACATGTACACATAAGTACAGTTATTATACATAGTGTAAATTGCCTAGGATAACCCAAAAATTCCAGGCAAAGTGCTATACAATGCTTGTAGATATAATACATAATAAGCATGGAAACCCCTGGCAAGTAATACGCATCGTCACTTCTGAATTGTGTATAATACCTGTTGGCTTACGAGACGCACTCTGAGACTGAGACAAGCAGACGGAAAGACATACACAGGCAGACAGATAAGCAGAGTTAGACAGACATAAGTAGAGCTAGACAAACAGACAGACAGATAGACAGAGAGATACAGATAGACAGACAGATATTGAAAAAGGGAGGGTTCCCTCCAGCACTGCTGACATTTATCAAATGTCACTGGGCTGTCAAGAGTTATCTGACACTTGTCAACACACCATTCTTCAAGGAGTTTCATATACTCCAGGCACACAGACAGACAGAAAGACAGATAAGCAGAGCTAGACAGACACAGACAGATGGACAGATAGATAGACAGTGAAAAGACGAGGGTTCCCTGCACACATTCATTCATCAATGTCATTGGGCTGTCAGTGTTATCTGACACTTGTCATAACACCATTCGTCAAGGAGTTTCATATTATACTCGAGGCACACATAGACAGAAAGACAGATAAGCCGAGCTAGACAGATAGATAGAGACACAGATATATAGACAGATACAGATAGATAGACAGACAGACAGACAGACAGATAGACAGACAGATAGATAGATAGACAGATAGACAGACAGATAGACAGACAGATAGATAGACAGACAGATAGATAGACAGACAGATAGATAGATAGACAGACAGATAGACAGACAGATAGATAGACAGACAGATAGATAGACAGACAGATAGATAGACAGCGACAGATAGACAGACAGACAGTGAAAACAAAGCAAGGGTTCCTTGCACACATTCATTCATCAATGTCACTGCCTCATCAGTAGTTATCTGACAATTGTCAACACACCATTCTTCAAGGAGTTTCATATATACTCCAGGATGTCTAAAACATTGCTGGGACCTATAAATACTTATATAGACAATAGTAAATGACCAAGGCAGGTGAAACTGTTCACCTGTTGGTGTGAATGTGACTATTTGAGTACTATTTCAGTACATAATATTAGTGTTAGAACAAAGATTGGCTATGAAATCACAAGAACTATTGTAAATTGTAATTATCAGAACATAAAAATTATATCAGCATTACTTCTGCAAGAGGGAAGACTTGATGTTGCTGTCAGGTGAGCATCCAGTACCAAATTGGCAGGCTTATATCTCGGTAAGTACTGGCCCAAAAAATTTTTTTTTTTAGCCTATCCTGTTTATAAAAATGTGCTCTTCATTTAAAAAAAAAAATTTTTTTTTAAAATATTCGGTCAGCTACGCGAGTGAACGTATATCTACGTGTGGACAGTTTAAGGGTTAAAAACCATTTGTCTCCATTCACTCCTATCAAATACGTTCACACATGCTTGCTGGAAGTCCAAGCCCCTCGCACACAAAACCTCCTTTACCCCCTCCCTCAAACCTTTCCTAGGCCGACCCCTACCCCGCCTTCCCTCCACTACAGATTTATACACTCTCGAAGTCATTCTGTCTCGTTCCATTCTCTCTACATGTCTGAACCACTTCAACAACCCCTCCTCAGCTCTCTGGATAATAGTTTTGGTAATCCCGCACCTCCTCCTAATTTCCAAACTCCGAATTCTCTGCATTATGTTCACACCACACATTGACCTCAGACATGACATCTGAACTGCCTTCAGCCTTCACCTCGTTGCAACATTCATAACCCATGCTTCACACCCATATAAGAGTGTTGGTATAACTATACTCTCATACATTCCCCTCTTTACTTCCATGGACAAAGTTCTTTGTCTCCACAGACTCCGAAGTGCTCCACTCACCCTTTTACCCTCATCAATTCTATGATTCACCTCATCCTTCATAGACCCATCTGCTGACATGTCCACTCCCAAATATCTGAATACATTCACCTCTTCCATACTCTCTCCCTCCAATATGATATCCAATCTTTAGTCACCTAATCTTTTTATCCTCATCACCTTACTCTTTCCTATATTCACTTTCAATTTTCTTCTTTTACACACCCTACCAAATTCATCCACCAACCTCTGCAACTTCTCTTCAGAATCTCCCAAAAGCACAGTGTCATCAGCAAAAAGCAACTGTGACAGCTCCCACTTTGTATTTGATTATCTTTTAATCCCACACCTCTTGCCAAGACCCTCGCATTCACTTCTCTTACAACCCCATCTATAAATATATTGAACAACCACGGTGACATCACACATCCTTGTCTAAGGCCCACTTTTACTGGGAAATAGTCCCCCTCCCTCCTACACACTCTAACCTGAGCCTCACTATCCTCATAAAAACTCTTCACTGCTTTCAGTAACCTACCTCCTATTCCATACACCTGCAACATCTGCCACATTGCCCCCCTATCCACCCTATCATACACCTTTTCCAAATCCATAAATGCCACAAAAACCTCTTTACCCTTATCCAAATACTGTTCACCTATATGTTTCACTGTAAACACTTGGTCTACACACCCCCTACCTTTCCTAAAGCCCCCTTGTTCATCTGCTATCCTGCTCTCTGTCTTAATCTTAATTATTTCAATAACTACCATACACTTTACCAGGTACACACAGACTTATTCCCCTATAATTTTTGCACTCTCTCTTGTCCCCTTTGCCTTTATACAAAGGAACAATACATGCTCTCTGCCAATCCCTAGGTACCTTACCCTCTTCCATACATTCATTAAATAGCACCAACCACTCCAAAACTATATCCCCACCTGCTTTTAACATTTCTATCTTTATCCCATCAATCCCAGCTGCCTTACCCACTTTCATTCTACCCACTGCCTCACTAACTTCCCCCACACTCACAACTGGCTCTTCCACACTCCTACAAGATGTTATTCCTCCTTGCCCTATACACGAAATCACAGCTTCCCTGTCTTCATCAACATTTAACAACTCCTCAAAATATTCCCATCTTCCCGATACCTCTAACTCAATTTAATAACTCTCCTCTCCTATTTTTAACTGTCAAATCCATTTTGTTCCCAAGGCTTCCTCAACTTATTAATCTCACTCCAAAACTTTTTTTTATTTTCAACAAAATTTGTTGATAACATCTCACCCACTTTCTCATTTGCTCTCTTTTTACATTGCTTCACCACTCTCTTAACCTCTCTTTTTCTCTCCATATACTCTTCCCTCCTTGCATCACTTCTACTTTGTAAAAACCTCTCATATGCTAACTTTTTCTCCCTTACTACTCTCTTTACATCATCATTCCACCAATCGCTCTTTTTCCCTCCCGCACCCACTTTCCTGTAACCACAAACTTCTGCTGAACACTAACTCTACATTTTTAAATCTACCCCATACATCTTCGACCCCATTGCTTACACTCACTAGCTCATCTATCCTCCAATAGTTGTTTATATCTCTTATAGCTTATAAACCTTCACCTCTCTTTTACTTACTGCTTCTATTTTCCTTGTATCTCATCTACCTTTTACTCCCACTGTAGCTATAACTAAAAAGTGATCTGATATATCTGTGGCCCCTCTATAAACATGTACATCCTGAAGTCTACTCAACAGTCTTTTATCTACCAATACGTAGTCCAACAAACTACTGTAATTATGCCCTACATCATATCTTGTATACTTATTTATCCTCTTTTTCTTAAAATATGTATTACCTATAACTAAACCCCTTTCTATACAAAGTTCAATCAAAGGGCTCCCATTATCATTTACACCTGGCACCCTAAACTTACCTACCACACCCTCTCTGCATGTTTCTCCTACTTTAGCATTTAGGTCCCCTACCACAATTACTCTCACTTGGTTCAAAAGTTCCTATACATTCGCATTAAAACATTAAAAATTATACAAATTAAAAAAAAATGAGAAAAAAGGTATATTGGCAACACATCTGCAAGTGGCAGCTCTTCTTCATGTTGCCGTCAGGTGAGCGAAAAGTGCTGACTTTGTGGCCTTATATCTTGGTAAGTACTAAGAATTATTTTTCACATTACTTTACATAAAAAATATCCTGTTCATTTTCAAAATATTAGGTGTGCTGGGCGAGAGAACGTAGATCTACGTTTGAACAGTTAAGGGGTTAAACTAAATACGGTGGTATCCCAGAAATCGGCCACCTCCCAACTCGAACAATTATGTAAGTGTATTTTTGTAAGTGTTTTTGTAGGTGTATTTTTGGGGTCTGAATCGACTAATCTAACTTACATTTGTCCTTATGGGAATAAACTCATTCGGTAATGCCACTCAAACAGCATTCTGGAACAAATTATGGCCAATTTCTGGGGTACCACTGTATTTACTGCACCATGTTTCTAGTACTGAAAGAAAGAAAATACTTACCTTACTTAACGGAGTCGCATATTTTTTGGGGACTCCACATTTCTCCATGTTTTTTTCTCAGCGGCAGCGGCAGAGGCAGCATCCTAGCAGCCCTTATTCTCCAAAAAACTCAGCGCTCATCAAAGCTTGTGATGGCCTAATTGAAGGTACAACTGCACAAACCCACGTAGATCACAAAATGACCCAAGAATACTAGAAATGCTACCCAAACCTTAACAAAATTGAAGATCTAAGGAAGACAGCCCTGCAAACCCAAACATCGCCCGCGCTGCCAGACGAACGCCTAACCCAAGCTAAAGGAAATAAAGCCTCCTCCATAGCTTCACTAGTGATACTAAGAGCGGAAATCGCAGAGGAACCAACAACAGTAACAAGAAACCAACACTAAGGACTTTGAAACACAACATGTCTACACAACAGAAAGCCGGTGCATCAACAACCCCCTGCACCCCCGCCCGGGTCCCGACGACAACAATAACAACACCGACCATGGCTGACTCTCCCACCAACCCCACCAGCTTCGTAGGATTCCATCCTGGGCACCAAGGTATGACTACTCCTGATACTATTAGGGAATACATCATTGCCCTTGAAGCTGAAAACAAAGACATCAAAGCAAAACTAGTGAAATATGAATCCAAGCTAACTAACCTCGAGATCAAGATCCAAAACCTTGAAGAGAAGATTACATCGTGAAATACCGACACAGAAAATACTCTACAAACAGCTATAACCAGTCACACCGATCAAATAACAACTCTGAATATGAAGGTAGAAGAAGCAATCAAGGACTGGAATAACAACATGCACACTCGACTTGATGAATATCTTGATTTTCAAGATGACAAAA
>WNWK01036860.1:0-18880 GCA_009830355.1 Cherax destructor
AGGAAGCATTTCTTCAGCCACAGAGTAGTCAGGAAGTGGAATAGTCTAGAGAAAGATATAGTGGAGGCAGGAACCATACATGGTTTTAAGACAAGGTATGATAAAGCTCATGGAGCAGGAGAGCAGAGACCCAGTAGCGGACAGCAAAGAGGCGGGGCCAGGAGCTGAGTCTCGAGCCCTGCAACCACAATTAGGTGAGTACAATTAGGTGAGTACACATACTGCTGCAGCATCCCCAGATTCCTCATTCCCAGGATGTCCTTCACACATACTACTGCAACATCCTCAGTGTCCTCATTCCCAGGATGTCCTTCACACATGCTGCTGCAACATCCTCAGTGTCCTCATTCCCAGGATGTCCTTCACACATACTACTGCAACATCCTCAGTGTCCTCATTCCCAGGATGTCCTTCACACATGCTGCTGCAACATCCTCAGTGTCCTCATTCCCAGGATGTCCTTCACACATACTACTGCAACATCCTCAGTGTCCTCATTCCCAGGATGTCCTTCACACATACTGCTGCAACATCCTCAGTGTCCTCATTCCCAGGATGTCCTTCACACATACTGCTGCAACATCTTCAGTGTCCTCATTCCCAGGATGTCCTTCACACATGCTGCTGCAACATCCTCAGTGTCCTCACTCCCAGGATGTCCATCACACATACTGCTGCAACATTCTCAGTGTCCTCACTCCCAGGATGTCCTTCCAACATGCTGCTGCAACATCCTCAGTGTCCTCACTCCCAGGATGTACATCACACATACTGCTGCAACATCCTCAGTGTCAGTTGGGTTACAGTTAGTGGCCCTGATGGGAGTGTGTACTAAAGTTCTACTTCCCATCTTCCTCTATTACAAGTGTAATATTGACTGTACAGGTCATTATATTTACTTTATTTGGTCTAAAGTCTTTCTGTTCCACATTGGTCATTAAAGTAGCATTTCACCCGTTCATTTTTGTCAAAAACATTTACATTAATTTAGTCAGAGAATAAATAAGGCTTCGAGAGACACACAGCTTTCTGTGTATATATACTCTGTGTGTTCTAGTGCACAAGTCAATGTTATAATATCAGATATACATTAGTTTCTGTATAAACAAAACAATACCGTGTATATCCTGATGCATATATCAAAATTTTAAAATACGCTTATAACATTTGTGTTTCACCATGACTAATGTGATATTAAATCATTGTATTTTTGTTTTGTTTTACGGAACAATATGAGTTAATTTGACTTGGTGTGTACACAGCCTCCCTACACGAGACTGCTCTGACATTCAACATGAAGGTGAGACTGAGAGTGGCGTCTACCAGATCTTCCCTCACAGGTAAGTTCTTTACTGAACCTCACTTAATATTATGACAGTTAATTTACTAACAATGATGTGTATAATTCTGTCAGTTGTTTAACTCTGCCAACCTGTTCTCTTTCTCGTCTTTAAAAGACATAAAAACACAGATCAATACTTCGTGTCTTCATATGTAAAATATATGTTATTTAACAATACAAAACACTTAAAAACAAATACTTTTATTGGGTAAGAAGCAACAACTCTTAAGTGGAACTGGATACATACAAATTTCAGATCTTTTCATAGCATGGAATTACTAAGTAAATAATCAAGGAAAATATAAGACAGGTAACCTGAGCTAGGAAAGTGCGACAAAATAATCGTAGGGAAAACTCAAGAATTCTTGGCTATATTACTGTAATTTCTTAAACATGACATTTCACTTTCTTGATATTTAACAAAGTTCTTTTCAAAATTCTCTATTGTTTACAATGCAGTTCTGTGCTTCCTTCTTCTCTTATGACAAGTGACGTATCTCAGCTGCAATATATACAAAGATCTGCATTAAATAATTATTATATCACAATTGTATTATTATTATTATTATTATCATTGAAGCTACTGAGTTGTTGTAGAAGTTAAGAAAATGTCTAAGAGGTTTTTCCTCTGTGTGGTATATGAACCTAAGATTTTTAAAGCTATTTTAAAAAATAGATTTTGTTCTCTGGCGATAAACTGTGAATAAATTGTTGGAAAATGTTATGGTAGAAAACAGTGTAAAACAGAGAGCAGCAGTAGGAGACTTCACCGTCCATATAGAGGTAATCTAGTAACTAGGACCAGCTATAGTCTAGTTACTGTACCTCTTATTCTAAGTTGATAATTATAACTGGTACATGACTCCAAGGTTTGCTTCCAGATATTCACTGTCTCTCACAATATTATCAACTGCAAAAAATGTGTGAAATTATTTCATTACTTATTTATGAACGTTCATAATATTTAATGAGAAAGATGGAAGTAGATTTATATTTCTACTGAAGGAAAACCAATATTATAAATACCTTTCATCTCTAGCTTCGTCCTTTGTTATTTTATAAATCAAAACTAAGCAGCGAATTTAAGGTTCGATCAAAAGTTTTAAATAGTGACAGTAATATTTCTGATGTTCTCTACACGAGATTTTTAGCTCTGATAAACGTTTGTTTGTTATGTTGTTGACAGGTAAACATTATTCAGTACATTAAAAACGTTGTTCATAAATACTCAAAATCAAATCGCTTGTTCTCTCTAGGCTGGAATACTGCTGTACACTAACTGCCCCCTTCAAGGCAGGCGACATTGCTGACCTGGAGAGTGTACAAAGAACTTTCATGGCACTCATAAGTACGATAAGGCACCTAAATTACTGGGAATGGATGAAGGTCCTTGATCTGTATTCCCTGGAACGCAGGCGAGAGAGATACATGATAATATACACTTCGGAGGTCCTGGAGGGTTTAGTACGAAACCTGCACAGGAAAATCCCTCCATATGAAAGCAAAAGACTCGGCAGGAGATGCAACATATCCCCGATGAAAAACAGGGGCACCACGAGTACATTGAGACAACACAATAAGTGTCCGGAACCCAAGACTGCTCAACAGCCTCCCAGCATACATTAGGGGGATTACCAATAGACCCCTGGTTGTCTTCAAGTAGGCACTGGACAGGCACCTAAAGTCAGTACCTGACCAGCTGGGCTGTGGTTCGTACGTCAGTTTGCGTGCGCCGGCAGTAAGAGCCTGGTTGATCAGACCCTGATCCACCATGAGGCCTGGTCTCAGACCGAGCTGTGGGGGCGTTGACCCCCGAAACCCTCTCCAGGTAAACTCCAGGTAAAATATTTTATCTTTCCTGTCTGGTCTAACTTAGTTTGTTTACCAACCTTTCATGCTCTGAACTAAGACATTAAACTTTTTTAGTGAACACAAGGTTCACGCTGCTAGTGGATGGCATACCTGGAGTATACCTAGAAAGGTTTTTGGGGGTCATCTCCCCCATGGCCCAGTCTGTGACTAGGCCTCATTGTGGATCAGGGCCTGATCCTCCATGTTAGGGATTTGGAATTCCTAAGAATAAATTAAATGAACTGTAATTAAGCAACTTAGCTTTTTGATGAATCCACGACTTCGCAGCCGTCCCCGAAGTCGTTATAGAGGAGACATCCATTCCAACCCCTTGGGCGGTCAGAAATAATTGTATTAGAGTTAATTATTAATTGCCCCTGAGGAGCGTATACACATATCTTCAGTCAGTAGAAGGACTGAACTGGTACTCACGGGATTGGACTCAATAGTCCGCACCTCACTGCCGTCTAAATAGGATAGTTTCAAACCTCTTATGACTACAAGAACTGCATAGTCCCCCTGTGTCAAAGAAATTCGAAACCTACCTTGTTCTTTGTAATGTGAGCTGGTGTTGAATGCACTTTACCACAGATATAGGTGTCTTGATTGCAGAACGTCACTAATGATGTCACCGTCTTGTTCCGATGGTGTTACACTCGTGAATGTCTCTCTATGTTCTTCAATACTTATTTATTAGCAGTAATAAGAAGCTGCACACACTTCTCTGTGATGTACCGCTATTTTATGATTATCACTAAAATGCACTGGAACAGAGTTCTTATCCGATTTCCCGGCATTAGTGGAGATTGATAAGAGGTCGGAGGTGCATGATAAAGGTCCCTTTGTTAGGTCAATGCCCGCGTCGCAAAAGTCCTCTCTCTTTGGTTTCTTAAGTCAATCTAACCCCCGCTTCTCCGCTCCTCCCAGTTTGCCCTGTTTCACTGACCTAAGCACAATTTCCCTACTTGCTAAACACTGCAACAATTTGCGATTCAAATGTTTGTGTTCTTTGAATATTTCGATCACTTGTATAAAAATGAAACAGGAGTTTTCTTTACTTTTCCTGCTATGGCAAAGAGTCATTTTCCTCAATTGTCTGTCAATCATATACACTATTACTAACCTCAAGAGGCTTGGTATACGTGCCTCAGTGTCGTTTAGGGTACAAACATGTGTTACTAATTAAACTGTTGACCAGCTAGTAAGATGCCGTCTTGCCCTTTCTAAGGGCTGGGCCCTTAGAAAGGTTAAAAGGGGCTGAAAGGGCTGATATCCCCCCATCTCTTGGAGAATTTTCTCCACACTGGGGGGCAGCGGAGATTCACTGTAAGTGAACTACTCATCGCTTAACATTAATTTGATTTTCTCACTCGCCATCACTGCTGCTTGTCTTTTTCTGAACAGCTTTAGTCTGTGTGGTTTCTGGAGAATCACTAAGTTTATTTTTCTTTCAACACTGTAATTCTAATGGCAATTTTTCCAAGAGGCCATTGGGACCTCGAACCATCATTGTCAATAATCACTATGTCACCAGGTCTTAAGGACTTATAATTGTCTGGAACACCAGCTCCATAGAAGTGTTCTCTCAATGAGGTGAGATAGTTTTCTCGGCAAATTTTCTCCCAGCGTTCAATCACTTTATTAAGGTGTTTGAATTTACGTCTGAGTTGTTCAGGTTCGAAATAAGTAGGATCCTCTATGATTTCTTTATCATTCATGGGAAGAACAGGTTCGAGCCTTCTACCATGTAGTAAATGAGATGGACTTAACACTTCTAAATTGTCCAGATCATCGGTAACATACGTTAAAGGTCTGTTGTTGACTCTGTTTTCTATTTCAGTTACGACTGTACGAAATTCTTCCAAGTCGTTTCTCTGACGATGAAGAGTCTTCCTTAAACAACGTTTTACAATGCTTATCATTATTTCGTAAAATCTGCCGTGCCATGGGGATTTAGGAGGAATGAATCTCCAACGACAATTGCGTTGATTCAGCATCTGTTATACTTCTGGCTGTTCAAAAATCTTGTTTATGTAAGCAGCATAAGCAAAAAAATTCGTTGCATTGCCTGATATCATCAGCCTGGGACATGCCCTTCTGGCTGCAAACCTTCTAAATAATTTGATAAAGGTTTCAGCAGACATATCAGTGGCTACTTCTAGATGTACTGCTCTAGTTGTAGCACAGGTGAACAAACAGATGTACACCTTGATAGGAACTTTGTCAACTGTTTTAGTTAAAACTATTGGTCCTGTGTAATCTACACCTGTCACCTCAAATGGAGTGACATGACATACTCTTTCAGAAGGGTATGGAGGTGGACCTGGATACTGACATACTCGCATATCATAATGACGACAAGTAATACAGTCTCTTATTTGTTTCTTCACACTTTGTCGACCTTGTGGTATCCAGTAGGACTGTCGTATATGACAAAGAGTGTCAGCTACACCACCATGTAACACGTTACTGTGGGCATTCTGAATAATCAGTCTTGTTAGTTAATGATTCTTGGGGATCAATACTGGATGTATTGTTTCCTTAGGTAGTGAAGAATTATGAATTCTTCCTCGACATCTTATAATTTTTTCTGAGTCGAGATAAAGTCCTAAAGAATTAATTATATCAGGTTTCTTTGGTGATTTATCCTGAGTTTCCAGAAATTTATACTCTGTAGAGAAAATATCTTTCTGGATTAACTTTAACCAGTATTTAATGGGTTCAAGTAATTCATAATTAGGTTTTATCCCTTTAATGAATTTAAAGACAAGAGTTGTAACTCTTAAGAGTTTACCCAAAGATGAGTATTTAGATCCATCAATGACTATTTATTTTGTGTCTGCAGTATTTAAACAGACTATTTCTGATGTGTTCAAGCTGATTGTTTCTTATGGCATAATGTAAGCTTTTTGTTGTGGCCAGTTTTTTTCATTAGAGAGCCAGTTAGGTCCGTGGAGCCATAATTTATTATCCACAAATTTCTTGAGTGGGACACCACGTGACAACATGTCAGCTGGGTTCTCTTGTGTAGAGACGTGGATAAAGACATAGTCTCCATCATCATTACTGATTCTCATTGGAGAAGCCAGGTATAGATACTAAAAAATCCGGGACAAAGGAATTAATGTACAATTGCTATGGATTCCATCACACATTGGATTACTCCTTCATGATAAAGTTGATATGTTAGCCAAGAAGAGCACCCATAAGGAGAATGTATAATATAACTTTGGTATATCTGTGTCTAGCATTAGGAATAATATTAGGAGAGAAATAAATAATGAAAATGATTGCTATAGGAATGCAGTTAGAAGCCTAAATAAATAATGAAAATGATTGCTATAGGAATGCAGTTAGAAGCCTGAGTAGATCTATAACCCACTATGATAACATGAACATAGATAAGTATGTTTATGGAGCAACTTGCAATGTGAACAGACTGACTGATGTTGTAGTGGCCAGGCTTAGGCTTGGCTACAAGTACTTCTGGCAGTTTGGGAGACACACAGATGATGATCAAACTAAATGCAAATTATGTGATCAGGCATATGGTCACTGTCTTGAACACTATGTGCTTAATTGTCCACTTATTGAGGAATACAGAGATAGACAGTATAATAACCTATGTGACATGTCAAGATATCTTATTAATGAAAATAAGATACCAGTTATACTAAGCAAATTTCCTAAATTTGCTTGTAACAGATAAGTTAAATGTAGATATAAATCCAAATGTACAATTGTTAACCCTTTTGGGGCCTAGTGCCTAGGCCTTTTGTGTATCCATATGCTCTTGCGCTACCGTCCACAGGATGGATATGGGGTGCACAATAAACTAGCCACTTCGGTGACAAAATCTAATATCTAATCTCTGCATCTCTCTTATTTATGCTACTCTATTCTGTACATAGACCAACTTACTCTTATTATTTCTTAACCACTGGAGAACTGCTTCATTGTCACTCCAGATCACAATTTTTTTTCAATAGTGAGATGATCAAGTACTTTGTTGAGATAGACAGCTAATTTTGTACCTACATAGAGTGCTGTCAGTTCCAATTGTGGTACTGTTCTGACCTTCAAGGGTGCAACCCTGGCCTTTGAAGTAATTAAAGTACTTCTGTCAGCATTACTCATGTAAGCTACAGCGCCATAACCTCTGGTTGACGCATCACAGAACACATGTAATGTGTACTTGTTTTCCTCTTGACCTATTTGTCTGGGAAATTTAACTTGATGAAGTTGTTTTAAACTCCTTGGATATTTCATCCCATTCTTGACTCATTTCTAGAGGCAAGTTCTCATCCCAACCTATTTTAAGCTTCGAAGCATCTTGCACAAGCATTTTTCCTTTTATAGTAATTGGTGAGACGAGTCTCAGAGGATCAAAACATTGTGATACCTCTGACAGTAAACTACGTTCAGTGAGTGTACTGCTTGATTTATTGTTTATCCTTTTGAGACTCAAAGTGTCTTCCTGTGTGTTCCAATTAAGTCCAAGCATGTTGTTGCATTCAGGAATTTCAGCTTCAGGGAAATCTTCTTTGATAAGTTCCCTTAATTGATTTGAATTTGTAGTCCACATCCTTAGAGGCATATTTGCTTCTTTCATCTCCTTGTTAGCTTCTCTGAATAAGGACTTCAAACCCTCCTCTTTATTCATAGTACCTTGAAGATTGTCCACATAGAAACTTTTCTTTAAGATTTCTTTGAAGGGACTTTCAGATTTCTTCAAATGTGTATTAAGAGTAGCTTCTAGTAAGAATGGAGAGGATGTTGCACCAAATAATACTGACTTGAAACGATAAGTTTTCACAGGACTTTGAGGATCATGTGGATTTTCTGGCCACAAGAATCGAGTATAATCTCTATCTATTTCTTGTAGTCCTACTCTTAAGAAAGCTTTGGAAATATCAGCCGTGTAGGCATGTGGATTTGTGCGAAATTTCATAAGCACGTCTCCAAGCTTCTCAGTTAGTGAGGGTCCGGTCATCAGACAGTCATTAAGGCTTGCTACATATTTATTTGCACGTGCACTGCAATTGTATACAACACGTAGTGGAGTGGTTTCAGAATCTTTCCTGACTCCATGGTGTGGTAGATAATGAGCATCTGTCTTCAACTTATCTTCGACTATTTCCTCAATGAATTTATTGTCTAACTGTTCTTGTATGATATTATCATAGACAGTCAGCAGCTCTGGATTCTTCCTGAGCTCATGTATTTGTGCTTTCATATGTCCGAAAGCCATGCGATAACGCCTAGGTAGATGTGGTGGATTTAATTTCCATGGTAACCTAACCCAATACTTTCCATCTTCATATTTGACAGTGTCCAAATATTGGTTATAAGTCTCAGACTCCTGTGGGCTTGGTTTATTTACATCAATACCTATCGCATCTAAATCCCACAGCTTATCAACTGGTTCATTCATTTCTTCCAGCAATGATAATTTTTGCTGTGGTACATGATCAGCAGTTATTCTTGCTAGTACATTTTCCACTGAATCAATATCAGCTTCTTTCCCGCTTTGAGAGGTGGACCACATAGCATATGGCCTCCAGCTGTTTTCAGCAAGTGAACATCATGTTTACTTACTATGACTTTTCCACAAAACAGTGACTAGTAATCACTTCCGATTAAATCAATTGCACTAATTGTGTCCCGTCTGTATGTCAGGACAGGCTAACTTGACCTTGGCCGCCTTCAGTGCTGCAGCTGTATCTCTTAATCCCCGGATCTGCACTGACTTAGGCAAATCATCGACTACCACAGCTTCTACTGTCTTTTCCTGTTTCCTAGACCAACAGTGAATCTGGCTAGGTCATATTTCTGCTTACCAGAACTTTGGAAATCCAGCTATATCTAACTGTATTTTGGCATGGGGTTGTTTATTCGGTTTTGCAACACCGTTCGTCTTATGAAAGACCTTTGTGAGCCTTGATCAAATAGTGTTAGCACATTGGTTTTGTGTAATTTATTGGATACTCTACTCGAGCTGTGTGGGAGAGCAGTCGATTTAGACTTATCTCTCACATTTAATGCTGCTGTTTGTTGACTTCCTGACTCTGTGGAAGTCGGTTGTTCAGCATAAGTGCTTGGGCATAATGCTGTATGATGCATGCCCTCGTGCATTTTAAAACGCACTGTGGGCATTATGCCCCGAAGCACTTATGCTGGACAACCATTCCACAGAGTCAGAGTCAACAAACAACAGCATTAAATGTGATAAGTCTAAATCATTGCTCTCCCCAACATAGCTCAGTAAATTATCAATAAATTACAAAACCAATGTTAACACTGATCAGGCTCCTGGAGTCTTTCTTAAGGCAGACATTTAAGCTGAATAAGTAACCCCATTAAAATACATTAGATAGTTTCTCCAAGGGATGAAGCTATGACCTGGCCAGACCACTGTTGGTGGGAAGCTGAGGCTGTGGTGGTTTGGGATCCGAGGCTGCAGTTGGCACTGAGGCACGGTAGCGTCAAGTTAGCTGTCTGCAGACGGACACAGTGGTGGTTGTTTGTCATTGGAAGTGACCATATCACTGTTTTGTGGAGAGAGCTATAGTAAGTAAACATGATGTTCACTTGCTGGCAGGAAGGCCATATGCCTGTGTGGTCAAGCATATTCGGTGGAAAATGTACTAATTGGGAAATAACTGCTGATATCATTGCTGGAAGAAAGCTGAATGAACCAGTTGATAAGCTGTGGACCAGGCTGCGATAGGTATTGATGTATAAACCAAGCCCGCTGGCACTTTGTGTGAAGATGAAAGTATTGGGCCGGGACACAAAGCAAATCACCACATCTACCTGGGCGGTATCTATGGCACAAACCTCCCATGACTCAGGAAAATCCAGCTGACTGTCTATGACTGTATCACTACAAGGAACAGTGGGTGTGGGTCATTGAGAAGTAGTCGGGTGCTCTGCTCTACCACGCCATGGAGTCAGGAAGGCTACGAGCCACTCCACTTGGTAACATGCAGGCACGTGCAAATAAACCAATAATGACATAACCTTGTCTGATATTGGACCCATAACGACAACATGAAAATTTGCATCAGCATTCCAAGCTTCTTAGGTAAGGACTAAGTCCTGCTCATTCTTATTGACAGAAAATCACATGGTGTCTCAGATCTGTGAAAGCTTGTCGTTTCAAGTCGGCATTGACTGGTGCAACATCCCTCTCCATTCTTACTAAGAAGCTACTCTTAATACACATTTGAAGAAATCTGAAAGTCCCTTCAAAAGAAATCTTAAAAGAAAGTTTCTATAATGAACTGTCTTCAGACACTATGAATAAAGGGAGGGGACTGAATGCTATTCAGAAAACTAACTGAGATGAAAAAAGCAAATATACCCTCCCCCAAGGATGTGGACTACAAATTCAAATCAGAAATTAAAGAGACATCAGAGATTTCCCTGAAGCTGAAATTCTGAATGCAACGTGAGCTTTATTGCTTTTGAGTCTCAGAAAAGGATCAAATCAAGCAGTACACTCACTGAACATCAGTTACTGTCGGAAATCACAATGACGATCCTCTGAGACTCGTCTCCTGAACATAATGCTTGTGCCAGATAACTCATTATAGGTTGGGATGGTAGAAATGAGTCAGAATGGATGAAAATATCAAGGAGTTAAGCACAGCATCAAGTTAAATTTCCCAGTTTCATCGTCAGAGAGAAAACAAGTACACATTATTACATGTGTTTGTGTCGTCAACCAGAGGTGTGACGCTGTAACTTACATGGTAATGCTGACAGAAAATGCAGTACTACGCCACGGAAAGATTTAGCTGCCACAGTGAGGCTTTGACTGGCACTCTAATGCAGGTACAAAATAGCTGTCTCAACAGAAATACTTGATCTCACTATTGAAAAAATTGTGATCAGTGTTAATGTGCAGTTCTCCAGTGGTAAAGTAATAGGAAACAAGGGTGTCTCTATGTACAGGAATAGAGTGGCATATTAGAGTCTTGAAGATAGATATTAGATTTTTTTTTGTCACCAGTAGCTGGTTTGTGTGCACCCCATATCCCATCCTGTGGACGGCCTTTCAGAAACACCTCTGGGTCACACAAAAGGCACCCAGGCAGCAGGCCCCAAAGGTTTATTTAATTTATAATATCTGTTACAAGCAAATTTAGGAAATTTAACTGTAACTGGGAAATAAGTTAAATGTAGATATAAATCCAAATGTGCAATTGTTAACCCTTTTGGGGGCCTAGTTCCTAGGCCTTTTATTGTATCCATATGCTCTTGCGCTACCGTCCACAGGATGGACCTGGGGTGCACAATAAACTAGCCACTTCGGTGGCAAAATCTAAATCTAATCCATTCAGGGTGGTGCGTAGTGGGAAACAGAAAAAAATGCACCAGCAGCAAACACAGCCACAAAAAAATCCTAGCAAACAAAATTCCAATCTATGCAAATTCCATGCCTTGGGTATCTGCAGGCATGGTATATATGAGAAGCCAAACAGGTGGGACATGCACCTTTGACCATCCCAAAAAATACCGCACCCCGAAATGTGTCCTCGTCACTCCATGAAGAATATGCTACAACATTATATTGTCAGGTACATCATCTAAAGGGGACAAGAAGACCCAGACCAGCCAGACTATGGGAAACAAAAGAAGGGATCCATAACCTCTCCAGAGAAAGAGGTTTTATAGTGCAAGGAAGGAAAACAGACTGACAGGAAATGACAGAAATCTTACACAAACTGAAAACGCTTTCCGGAGCAGAGGCATAGTCATTGGCCTCCACTCCAGAACAACAGATATTAGAGCCAGCAAATAAAAAATCCCCCTAAATTCCATCAATATAACGACATTTGTCTTTGCAAACATGCAGGGTCTAAAGCAGTCAACAAACAACAAAATTTCTTATATCCAAGGGACTGCTCATGGAGTCAAATGCAATGTTGCGGGTTTCATAGAGACCCATAAAGGATTATTTTGACAACGAAATATAGATCCTAGGTTATAACCTATTCAGATGCAACAAGAATAAACAGTCAACAAGGGGGATGGGGTTGGCTTGTACGTCACAGAGTCACTCATTTGTTCAGATCTAATGAACACCTCAAATGATGTAGTTGAAGTTTTGGTGGTAGATTGAAAACAAAACCTTGTCATTGTGGTGGTATACAAGCCTCCTGTATTGCAACTTCCCCCTTCCAGCAATTCCAGGAACAGCTTTTGAAAATTGACCACTGTCTGGAAAATCTCCAACTCCTGCCCCAAAAATCTTGCTAATGGGAGATTTCAACTTGAAGACACCCTAAAATGGAGGAGTGTAGCAAATAATATTTTAGCAGAGATCAATCACCCCAGAGGCAGCTCAGATGAAATTCACATACACATGAGTTATTAAATCTCTGCACCAAATTCACCTTAAACCAGCAAATATTAAGGCCTACAAGACTAGAAAATATGCACAGACCTCATCTTCACTAACGACGACGATCTGGTACACAATATAACCGTATCAAAGACAATATTACACTCGAATCACAACATAATAGAATTTACAGACATGTATGCACAGGGTTCCTGACCAGCAAAATGTGATCAGTCATGAGGTGTCTTCACAAAATTTCATTTCAATAACAAAATATCAATGGGAACAAGTCAACCATGTCCTAAAGGAAACAAGCTGGGAAGATATCCTAAACAACATGAATCCGAACCTTTGCCTAGAAAGAATAAACTCTGTCGTTCTTGAGATCTGCTCAGTACACATTCCATTAAGAAAATAAAAAGATGTAAACTAGAAAGAGAGACTAGCTCCCTATACAAGCGAGGCGAAGAATCACAGAGCTGCTGAGAGGGGCAAAATATATCTGAAATACGAAGGGAGGCACTGGTCAGTGAAATAGCAAATATCGGAACTTAAGCTGAAAGAAAAACAAAAACAAGATACTTCTTCTTTTATACCAAATCTAAGGTAAAACAACATCAGTATGAGGACCTGCTCAGGTGTTGAGATAATATATGTCTTTATTTACTACAATTACATGTACAAGGTATACGGTCTAGATGACATCAGTGACATACTACTACATAGAAAACCGCTTGTTATGCAGGCATTTCAGCCCAAATTAGGTCAGTTTTGTCCCAGGATGCGACCCACACCAGTCTACTAACACCCAGGTACCCATTTTACTGATGGGTGAACAGAGACAACCGGTGTAAGGAAACTTACGTCCGATGTTTCCACCTCATCACTCCAGGAATCAAACCTGGACCCTCACCATGTGAAGCTAGAGCTTTTTGAAATCCAGGCCACATACACTAGCTGACAGATGACAGCCAAGAAGTAGGTGAGATGCTGAAGTCAGCCCCAGCTCAGTGTTCAGTGAGACGTTACTTAGACTAAGGGTTGAAAATCCAAATGGTGCTTTATACCTAAGGTATACCTGGAGAGGGCTGAGAGGGGTTCCGGGGGTCTACGCCCCGCGGCCCGATTTGTGATCATATATTTCTCCGCCTCCATTCTAGGGTACAGGTTGAGGAACTTAAAGCATTCCCAGTAATTTAGGTGTTTTTATCGCAGTTATGCGTGCCGTGAAGGTTCTCTGTACATTTTCTAGGTCATAATTTGCACCTGCCTTGAAAGGTGTGGTTAGTGCTCAGCAATATTCCAGCCTAGATAGAACAAACAACCTGAAGAGTGTCATCATGGGCTTGGCATCCCTAGTTTTGAAGGTTCTCATTATCCATCCTGTCATTTTTCTAGCAGATGCGATTGATACAATGTTATGGTCTTGAAGGTGAGATCCTCTGACATCAGTCACTCTCAGGTCTTTTACATTAGTTTTTTAGCTCTATTGTGTGGTTGGAATTTGATTTATACTCCGATATAGTTTTGATTTCCTCTCATTTTCCATATCGGAGTAATTGAAATTTCTCATCATTGAACTTCATATTGTTTTCTGCAGCCCATTTAAAGATTTGGATTTGATGTCCGCCTGAAGTCTTGCAGTGTCTTCAATGGAGGACACTGTCATACAGATTCAGGTGTCATCTGCAGAGGAAGACACGGCCCTGTGGCTTATATCCCCTGTCTATGTCAGATATGAGGATGAGGAACAAGATCAGGGCGTGTACTGTGCCTTGTGGAACAGGAGGAAAAACTTTCACCGTAGCCGCCTCAGAGTTTACTCTGTTGACTACTACTCTTTTTGTTCTATTTGTTAGGAAATTATAGATCCATCTACCAACTTTTCCTGTTATTCCTTTATCACGCATTTTGTGCGCTATTATACCATGATATGATCACACTTGTCAAAGGCTTTTGCAAAGTCAATGTACATTACATCTGGATTTTGTTTATCTTCTAGAGCATCCAGGATCTTGTCATAGTGGTCCAGTACAGAATTTGGGGTTGGGAAAGTGGGAGACCTGATGAGGAATTATGGGTGGTTGGTGTGAAGGTGAGTTTGTAATGAGGGTAAGGTGGGAGCGTGGGTATGGCATGTGTTTTGGGTTAGAATGTTTGGTTGCATTGGGGTTGTCCAGGTTGGGGGACATCTGTAGGTGATTGTATTTGAGCTTCCTCCTGAGTCTGGGTTCTCCTGTCCATCTCTCTTTCCTCCTTTTGTCTTTTTGTGTGTGTGTGTACTTTCCACTGGTTGGTTGTAGGGGTCGATTCGCATAGCTCCTGGCCCCGAGTACTCACTAGTTGTGGTTGCAGGGGTCGTTCGCAGCGCCTGGCCCCGCGAGGTGTGTGTGTGTACACTGGGGACGGAAATGGTAACTAACTCACCTATTTGCTCTTTATTTGTGGTTGCAGGGGTCGTGTGTGTGTGTGTGTGTGTGTGTGTGTGTGTACTCACCTATTTGTGGTTGCAGGGGGTCGAGTCATGGCTCCTGGCCCCACCTCTTCACTGATTGCTACTAGGTCCTCTCTCCCTGCTCCATGAGCTTTATCAAACCTAGTCTTAAAACTATGTATGGTTCCTGCCTCCACTATGTCGCTTTCTAAGCTATTCCACTTCCTGACAACTCTATGACTGAAGAAATACTTCCTAACATCCCTTTGACCCCATAGGAGTCTTCAATTTCCCAATTGTGACCCCTTGTTCCTGTGTCCCCTCTGGAACATCTTGTCTCTGTCCACCTTATCTATTCCTCGCAGTATTTTATATGTCGTTATCATTCTCCCCTAACCCTCCTGTCCCCCTAGTGTCGTCAGGCCGATTTCCCTTAACCTTTCTTCGTAGGACAATCCCCTTAGCTCTGGGACTAGTCTTGTTGCAAACCTTTGCACTTTCCCCTAATTTCTTGACGTGCTTGACCAGGTGTGGGTTCCAAACTGGTGCTGCATACTCCAGTATGGGCCTGACGTATATGGTATACAGAGTCTTGAATGATTCCTTAGTGTGTGTGTGTGTGTGTGTGTGTGTGTGTGTGTGTGTGTGTGTGTGTGTGTGTGTGTGTGTGTGTGTGTGTGTGTGTGTGTGTGTGTGTGTGTGTGTGTGTGTGTGTGTGTGTTTTTTTTATAAAGAACATAAGACAGCTGTGTGAGTGTTGCACTTGAGTTCCAATAATATTCCACTGGAATCGTCGCCTTTTTTGTTGTTGTGACGCAGGAGGACGACTTGTGCTCTTTTTTGGTGCCCAGCCTCACCAGTCTCACACGTAAGTGTCCTCCTTGACACTAGATATTCTCTATGGATGAATGTACATTTAGAGTGTTTTTTGGGTGTCTTGGTTTGTTAGTGTCAGTATGAGGCTCTTCTTAGTGACGTGCAAAGTTGGTTTCATTAAGTCGCCCACCTTATGATGCTGTTCATCTCAGCTCTTGCTCCAAGGAACTTGACATGGCATCTTCTTCCTCCCGGGTCGAACCTCATTGCCTTCCATTCCCAAGGCTCTGTATGATCCGTGCGGGTCTAATCTTTTCTCCCCTCATTTAAAATAAACGTTAGAGTATTAATATTTCAAATTTAGGGGGGATCCTTGATCCGAGGGATTGGATCATTTTTTTTTCCTTGGGTCCAGTCTGATTACCTCTTATTACCCAGGGGCCGTGTCTTCCTATGGTGCTTCACAATATTAATAATGATAAAAATAAAAGTAATATAAAAATAAACGTAATTTATAATTGTTAACTATAACTGTAGTTACCAGCAACATCTTGGTGCAACTTGGACATTAGTTTAAACTTCTCACTACATTCCATCCACCCGTTCCCGTGGAATAAGTATTTCTTGCACAAATATTTGGGGAGATAATGAAAATCAGGTTCATTACCTTTATTAACTTAATTTAGGTACTGTTTTTTTTAAAAGGGGGTTTGGTTACATTGGGTTGGGTTACATTGGGTTGGGGGTTTCGTTGGGGTTTGGTTACGTTGGGTTAGGTTAATAGAAGCCTCAGGTTGTTCTTCAACTCTATAATCTTTGGTTGGGGCCCCATCTGGAAATTTTGCTGCACATTTTTTGGGCACCGTATTACAGAATGGATATAAATGCTCTGGAAAACGTCAAAAGGGGGATGACAAAGTTGACCCCCTGTATCAGAAATCTTCCCTATGAGGATAGACTGAGGGCCCTGAATCTGCACTCTTTAGAAAGGCGTAGAAGGGGGGGGGATATGATTGAGGTGTATAAATGGAAAACGAATAAAAAAAGGGGGATGTAAATGACGTGCTGAAAATATCCACCCAAGACAGGACTCGCAGCAGTGGTTTCAAGTTGGAAAAATTAGATTGGGAAGGATATAGGAAAGCACGGGTTTTTTAAAATTACTCCCAAGTACAGTTTTACAGGCTAAAACATTGTGTAGTTTTAAAAATTGGTTAGAAAAAAAAGTTAATTCAAAAGTGAATAGCCCCTGAAAATGCTTTCTTAGTATGTGTTTTTAATTCGGGATGCACTTTTCAATCACTTTTGGGAAAAAAAATTACACTATATAAAAGGGAAGCTTTATGGGGGCTGACTTTTTTTTAAAAAAAAATACTCAAAATTTTATTTAGGAATATCTTAAATTTTTAAATTTTTTTAGGACAGGTAAAATGCACCTAGGAATGGGTGCCTAGGCATCTCACACTGGCCCACCCCTCAGTATATTTTAGTCATGTATAATGTTTGGCCAGTCACCTAAAACCAAATTGTTACAAAAGTATGTACCGACAATATGTCTTCCAGTATGATACTTTTTGAATTTAGTTTCTAGTACATAATTAGAAACTAATAAAGCAATGTGAATTACATCTTTTTCCCGATAATATGGAATAATTCCTGCATCTATGAACTATGTTAACTTACAATGTTGCCTTTTTTGGGTGACAGACAAAGCACTAACCAGCATACCCCCTCGCCACTGCACTATCTTTCAGTACTTTTAAAGGTTATTTTGGGGTTTGGGGTTTCTTTTAAATTTTTGTACCCTTTTTTCAGTTTGCATAAAATATAACACAGTCCCCCCTTTGGGTTTTTCATGTTTAACCGTTCCAGAGGGATCGACTAAAACCAAAATGGGAAAAAAAAAACCTTTTTCCCCGTAAGAAATAATGTAAATTAAATTAACGTTCCAAACCCCCAGAAGTATTAAAAAAAAAAAAGGGGGGGGCCTTAAAGATGGTTTTCATGCACAAAGAATAACATTCAACATGATACTTACCTTTATTGAAGACTGATGTTGCTGGATGGAAGACAGGGAGGGGGGAGAGGGGAAAAGGGGGCTATTTTTTGGGGAAAGGGGAAACCCCCCCATAAGAACTCCAGGTACCAAGTCCTCATCTGGGGTCACTTCCCTTTTTTGTTTTTTACTGCCACTAGTACCTTTAGAGTCACTGCCCCCTGTGGCACTAAATATCTGTCCCGAAGGCCCGTTTTCTCGTCTCTTTAAAATGTTCCCAAAATGGGACGAGATTGTCATTGAACATGTTGCGAGACAGATTGCAACATCTTTTTTCCCGGGAAATGTTCCTCCACAAATGAAAGCACCTCACTCCACTTTGCACAAATGTCCTTAATCTTTGAAGAAGGCACCTTCCTCCCCCACTGAAGCAATTTCCCGAGTTGTGGTTTGATGGGGGTTGCACCTCAACTCTTTTAGCTCTTTTTTTGGTTAGATCTTCAAATTTGGGTTTTCCACCAACCCTTTCCCCATCCTCACCCTCATCCAACCCCATGGAATTCCCCAATGCCACAATACTTTTCCCCAACTTCCATAGGCTCCACAGGGTCAGCCCCAAACCCCCAAAAACCCTCTTTTTGGGCACAATCTGACCACAACTTTTTTTCCCCAAAAGAGTTCATCGTCCTGGAGGTCACTCCCTGCCCCAAACCTTATCTATAAGGCCTAGCAATTTGAAGATATTGAAATGATCCCCCCAGAACTCTCTTAGGGTCAATGCAGTTTCTGAGGTCACATCAAAGCACCTTTTAAACATTGCTTTGGTGTACAGTTTTTTTAAATTTGCCATGATCTGCTGGTCCATGGGCTGGGTGAGAGGAGTGGTGTTAGGGGGGGAAGAACTTCACTGTTACAAAAATGAATTCCCCTTTTTCAATTGGTGGGGCCCAAATCTGGAGGATGAGCAGGGCATTGTCCATTACCAGGGGTCACTTGAGTCCCAATTTTTTTTCCCGGAGGTAGTTCTTCACACTTGGGCCAAACACTTTTATTAAACCATTCCAGGGGGAAAATTTCCCCGTGACCCAT
>WNWK01036861.1:0-18879 GCA_009830355.1 Cherax destructor
ATAAGCTAAAACAGTACACTAATATGCTAAAACAGTACACTAATATACTAAAACAGTACACTAATATACTAAAACAGTACACTAATAAGCTAAAACAGTACACTAATATGCTAAAACAGTACACTAATATGCTAAAACAGTACACTAATAAGCTAAAACAGTACAGTAATATGCTAAAACAGTACAGTAGTATGCTAAAACAGTACACTAATATGCTAAAACAGTACACTAATAAGCTAAAACAGTACACTAATATACTAAAACAGTACACTAATATACTAAAACAGTACACTAATATACTAAAACAGTACACTAATATACTAAAACAGTACACTAATATACTAAAACAGTACACTAATATACTAAAACAGTACAGTAGTATGCTAAAACAGTACACTAATATGCTAAAACAGTACACTAATAAGCTAAAACAGTACACTAATATACTAAAACAGTACACTAATATACTAAAACAGTACACTAATATACTAAAACAGTACACTAATATGCTAAAACAGTACACTAATAAGCTAAAACAGTACACTAATATGCTAAAACAGTACACTAATATACTAAAACAGTACACTAATATACTAAAACAGTACACTAATATGCTAAAACAGTACACTAATATACTAAAACAGTACACTAATATACTAAAACAGTACACTAATATACTAAAACAGTACACTAATATACTAAAACAGTACACTAATATACTAAAACAGTACACTAATATACTAAAACAGTACAGTAGTATGCTAAAACAGTACACTAATATGCTAAAACAGTACACTAATAAGCTAAAACAGTACACTAATATACTAAAACAGTACACTAATATACTAAAACAGTACACTAATATACTAAAACAGTACACTAATATGCTAAAACAGTACACTAATAAGCTAAAACAGTACACTAATATGCTAAAACAGTACACTAATATACTAAAACAGTACACTAATATGCTAAAACAGTACACTAATATGCTAAAACAGTACACTAATATGCTAAAACAGTACACTAATATACTAAAACAGTACACTAATATGCTAAAACAGTACACTAATATGCTAAAACAGTACACTAATAAGCTAAAACAGTACACTAATATGCTAAAACAGTACACTAATATACTAAAACAGTACACTAATATGCTAAAACAGTACACTAATATGCTAAAACAGTACACTAATAAGCTAAAACAGTACACTAATATGCTAAAACAGTACACTAATAAGCTAAAACAGTACACTAATATACTAAAACAGTACACTAATATGCTAAAACAGTACACTAATAAGCTAAAACAGTACACTAATATGCTAAAACAGTACACTAATATACTAAAACAGTACACTAATATGCTAAAACAGTACACTAATATGCTAAAACAGTACACTAATAAGCTAAAACAGTACACTAATATACTAAAACAGTACACTAATATACTAAAACAGTACACTAATATGCTAAAACAGTACACTAATATGCTAAAACAGTACACTAATATGCTAAAACAGTACACTAATAAGCTAAAACAGTACACTAATATACTAAAACAGTACACTAATATACTAAAACAGTACACTAATATGCTAAAACAGTACACTAATATGCTAAAACAGTACACTAATATGCTAAAACAGTACACTAATATGCTAAAACAGTACACTAATATGCTAAAACAGTACACTAATAAGCTAAAACAGTACACTAATATGCTAAAACAGTACACTAATATGCTAAAACAGTACACTAATATGCTAAAACAGTACACTAATATGCTAAAACAGTACACTAATATGCTAAAACAGTACACTAATATGCTAAAACAGTACACTAATAAGCTAAAACAGTACACTAATAAGCTAAAACAGTACACTAATATGCTAAAACAGTACATTAATATGCTAAAACAGTACAGTAATATGCTAAAACAGTACAGTAATATGCTAAAACAGTACAGTAATATGCTAAAACAGTACACTAATATGCTAAAACAGTACACTAATATGCTAAAACAGTACACTAATATGCTAAAACAGTACACTAATATGCTAAAACAGTACACTAATATGCTAAAACAGTACACTAATATACTAAAACAGTACAGTAATATGCTAAAACAGTACAGTAATTTGCTAAAACAGTACACTAATATGCTAAAACAGTACACTAATATGCTAAAACAGTACACTAATATGCTAAAACAGTACACTAATATGCTAAAACAGTACACTAATATGCTAAAACAGTACACTAATATGCTAAAACAGTACAGTATAACATGCGGTTACAGCAGAACAGTACAATAAAAAACAAAACCAGTTCAGTTATACATAAAAATAGTATTACTGTACAGAGATCTGTACAGTAACACACAAGTAACACAGAACAATACAGGAACACTCAAGTACCGTACATCATACAATAACAATGCAGTACAGTAGAGGAACATACTAGAAAATAAAAAACCGTGTAAGAAACATTAATAAGAAAGTCTGCCAGCTAAGTTATATGACAGGCCGCTGAATTATTTTTGTCAAGAGGTCGAATATTTAAGTTTGAAGATTTTTTTTTCGTTACTGGAGTTTTATTTCTGTGTGTGTGTGTGTGTGTGTGTGTGTGTGTGTGTGTGTGTGTGTTTGTGTGTGTGTGTGTCAGTCTTTACACAAGAAGACGTAAATGAGATTCCAGAAATTAACAATTATTCAGTTCCTGAAAAATTCAAATTAACTAATATTACTGTCACGAGGGACATGGTTGTCAAACAGATAGATAAACCGAAGCAAAATAAGTCCCCGGGACCCGACGAGTTGTTTTCAGGGAACTTAAAGAATGCAAGATGGAACTTAGTCAGCCATTAACAAATGTGTTTAATACGTCCATCCTAACTGGTGTGTTGCCAGAGATGTGGAAGATAGCTAATGTAGTTCCTATATTCAAATCAGGGGATAAGTCAATTCCATCAAATTACCGTCCAATATGCCTCACGTCTATAGTAGGCAAATTATTAGAATAAATTATAGCTGATATTATTAGAAGTCACCTTGAAGAACATAATTTGATTAATGAATCTCAGCATGGGTTTACGAGAGGTCGTTCCTGCCTGACAAATTTACTGACGTTTTTCAATAAAACATTTGAGGCAGTAGACAGTGATAAAGAATATGATATAGTTTACTTGGATTTCAGTAAGGCCTTCGATAGAGTACCTCACAAGAGACTCTTAAGAAAGGTGGCAGCTCATGGTATAGGAGGTAAAGTTCTAGCATGGATAGAGGCATGGCTTACCAATAGAAGGCAGAGAGTTTCCATTAATGGGGTCAAATCTGAATGGGAATAGTCACAAGTGTTTTAGGCCAATTGTTGTTCATAATTTACATAAATGACCTTGATGAAGGAATTGCAAGTGACATGAGTAAATTTGCTGATGATACAAAAATAGGCCGTATGATTCATTCTGAGGAGGATACCAGTGGACTCCAGGAGGATTTGGACAAATTAATGTCTTGGTCTGAAAAGTGGCAGATGAAGTTCAATGTGGACAAGTGTAAGGTGCTAGTCCTTGGTAATGAAAATATCCCTCGAATTTATAAACTAGGTGAAGTAGAGCTTGATCATACAGAATGTGAAAAAAGACTTGGGAGCCATGGTAAGCAGGAATCTAAAGCCAAGACAACAGTGCCTAAGTGTGCGCAATAAGGCTAACAGATTACTAGGATTTATTTCAAGAAGTATAAGCAACAGAAGTCCATAAATTATTTTACAGCTCTATACATCACTAGTGAGACCTCATTTGAATTATGCAGCTCAGTTTTGGTCTCCTTATTAGAGGATGGATATAGATTCATTGGAGAACATACAGAGAAGAATGACTAAAATGATTTACAGTATAAGAAATCTCCCTTATGAAGATAGACTTAGAGCATTGAATCTCCACTCTCTGGAGAGACTTAGAATGAGGGGAGATATCATCGAGGTGTACAAGTGGATGATGGGCATAAACAAAGGAGATATTAATAAAATACTGAGGATATCGAACCAAGTAAGAACAAGAAATAATGGATTTAAATTGGATAAATTTAGATTTAGAAAGGACATAGGCAAGTACTGGTTTTCGAACAGAGTTGTAGATGCGTGTAACTATCTTCCGAGTAGGGTGATAGAGGCTAGGACCTTGGGTGGCTTTAAAAAGAGATTGGACAAATATATGAGTGGGAGGGGCTGGGTTTGATTGGTGTCGTGAGTACGGGAGTAAATTCTTAGGTAGTGGTGGTTTTGAAAAGGACCTGCCTTGTATGGGCCAGTAGGCCTTCTGCAGTGTTCCTCCATTCTTATGTTTTTATGTGTGTGTGTGTGTGTGTGTGTGTGTGTGTGTGAACGTATTTATTTGTACTCACCTATTTGTACTCACCCATTTGTGGTTGCAGGTGTCGATTCATAGCTCCTGACCACGCCTCTTCACTAATTGCTACTAGGTCCTCTCTCTTCCTGCTGCATGAGTGTGTGTCTCTCTCATCCAATACAAGTGTTACTCTTTCATCCAGTACAAGTGTCTCTCATTTTCATCCAGTACAAGTGTCTCTCATTTTCATCCAGTACAAGTGTCTCTCATTTCATCATAAGTGTCTCTACTTCACTTATTTAGATCATCACATTTCTCATTATTGATATTGTGGAAACTTTTTGAGTTACGCAAGTTCCACAGGGTAAGTGAGCCGTAAGGAGCCTTAAACATACCATGGATCGGCCCTCGGTGTTCATGAACCCACACACCCAACAAAAACATAGCCATTCAAGTTGACGAAGGTAACTATTGTGTACATTTTAGTTGATAGATTTATTCTCCTAGGAAAGCCTAGGAAAGTTTGTACAGTTAGCAACTAATATTAGGATTATTGAGGCAACGTTAGATATTAATAATGTAGTTCTAGCACCTTCATATAGGTAGATATAAGCCTTAAATAGGCGAGCATTAGGTTATGTTAGCTAGAGAGAACTGGCAGCCCATACTTGAATCTAGGCAGTGTGGGACTAACGACACGTGACCTGTGTTCTTACCAGATTGGACATCAACCAGAGAACACGTGCTGTGAACAGGCAGCACCCCCCACGTGACTCAACATCTGCCCTGGGGCCCCGGAGGATAGATCCCGAAGTACCGCGGATATCTCTCTCCATCCAGACCTATTGCAGTAAGACTAGACTTTCTTTCTCTCAGTATCTGGCCAGTTTTCTGGGGAAAACGTTAGTGAGTTATCTGTGGGTCTTAAGCGGTCGGATGCTTTTGTATTGGTATGTACCAGCGTCGTCTCTTAAGTTCAAGTCTGGAAGCTAGTGTCTCTTACTGTTTAGATATTGCTTGGAGGATATACCCTAGGGCTGGGGATTCTAAGTTAATTCAAGACACTAATACCACTCAATTTGCAGATAAAGAATCTTCTCACGCACGTGGTGTTTGGATACACATAGCCAGGATACACATAGCCACTACATCAAGTAAGTTGTTCCCTTTTCAGTATCGTGTAGGCAGTGTGGAATTTCCCTTTACTGCAGTTAGCTAGAAATTTGTCCCATAGCCACTTGTAAGTCTGAGAGAAGTGTCTCAGAGTGTCGGTGTCAACAGTGCTTGCCCAGAGTGCAGCTTACAAGAAGGCAGTCCCAAAACAAGTTTCTACAGATATCTTGAAAATAGTGTATAACAGTATTCTCCATTTGGTTTATCCAGGATTCTACAAAAAAAAATTCTTAAGATTTTCCTTATTTCATTTTCATTGTCTTTACAACATAATTTCACTTTAGCAGCTGCAAAAGAAATTATAGACATACGTATGAGAATGTGTACATATCTCTGTGTATATTAGCACTGGTTGTATACGTGTGGCAGTGGTATAGAGGTTGGATTGTGAGATACTCTATATGTAAGGAAAATTTGTGATTTCTCAGGTAATTTTTCAGTGGTTGTTTTGCTGATTGTGATTTAACCTGTTTAATGGGATCTTAATGTATATCAGAATATATTATCACTTTCCTAGCTTTAGGGCGGTAAGTGGACTGTACTAAGACAAGTGGTGGTGGTAAGTGGACTGTACTAGGACAAGTGGTGGTGGTAAGTGGACTGTACTAGGACAAGTGGTGGTGGTAAGTGGACTGTACTAGGACAAGTAGCGGTGGTAAGTGGACTGTACTAGGACAAGTGGGGGTGGTAAGTGGACTGTACTAGTACAAGTGGTGGTGGTAAGTGGACTGCAATAGGACAAGTGGTGGTGGTAAGTGGACTGTACTGGGACAATTGGTGGTGGTAAGTGGACTGTACTAGGACAAGTGGTGGTGTTAAGTGGACTGTACTAGGACAAGTGGTGGTGGTAAGTGGACTGTACTAGGACAAGTGGTGGTGGTAAGTGGTCTGTACTGGGACAAGTGGGGTGGTGGTAAGTGGACTGTACTGAGACAAGTAGTGGTGGTAAGTGGACTGTACTAGAACAAGTGGTGGTGGTAAGTGGACTATACTGGGACAAGTGGTGGTGGTAAGTGGACTGTACTGGGACAAGTAGTGGTGGTAAGTGGACTGTACTGGGACAAGTGGTAAGTGGACTGTACTAGGTCAAGTGGTGGTGGTAAGTGGTCTGTACTAGGTCAAGTGGTGGTGGTAAGTGGACTGTACTAGGTCAAGTGGTGGTAGTAAGTGGTCTGTACTAGGTCAAGTGGTGGTGGTAAGTGGACTGTACTAGGTCAAGTGGTGGTGGTAAGTGGTCTGTACTAGGTAAAGTGGTGATGGTAAGTGGTCTGTACTAGGTCATGTGGTGGTGGTAAGTGGACTGTACTGGGTCAAGTGGTGGTGGTAAGTGGTCTGTACTAGGTCAAGTGGTGGTGGTAAGTGAACTTTACTTGGTCAAGTGGTGGTGGTAAGTGGACTGTACTAGGTCAAGTGGTGGTGGCAAGTGGACTGTACTAGGTCAAGTGGTGGTGGTAAGTGGTCTGTACTCGGTCAAGTGGTGGTGGTAAGTGGACTGTACTAGGTCAAGTGGTGGTGATAAGTGGAATGTCCTAAGTCAAGTGGTGGTGGTAAGTGGTCTGTACTAGGTCAAGTAATGGTGGTAAGTGGTCTGTACTAGGTCAAGTGGTGGTGGTAAGTGTCTGTACTAGGTCAAGTGGTGGTGGTAAGTGGTCTGTACTAGGTCAAGTGGTGGTGGTAAGTGGACTGTACTGGGACAAGTGGTGGTAGTAAGTGGTCTGTACTAGGTCAAGTGGTGGTTGTAAGTGGTCTGTACTAGGTCAAGTGGTGGTGGTAAGGGACTGTCCTTGATCAAGTGGTGGTGGTAAGTTGACTGTCCTAGGTCAAGTGGTGGCAAGTGGACTGTCCTAGGTCAAGTGGTGGTGGTAAGTGGACTGTACTAGGTCAAGTGGTGGTGGTAAGTGGTCTGTACTGGGTCAAGTGGTGGTAGTAAGTGGTCTGTACCGGGTCAAGTGGTGGTGGTAAGTGGAATGTACTGTTACAAGTGGTGGTTGTAAGTGGACTGTACTGGGTCAAGTGGTGGTGGTAAGTGGTTTGTACTAGGTCAAGTGGTGGTGGTAAGTGGACTGTACTGGGACAAGTGGTGGTGGTAAGGGGTCTGAACTAGGTCAAGTGGTGGTAGTAAGTGGTCTGTACTAGGTCAAGTGGTGGTGGTAAGTGGACTGTCCTAGGTCAAGTGGTTGTGGTAAGTGGACTGTACTAGGTCAAGTGGTGGTAGTAAGTGGACTGGACTGGGTCAATTGGTGGTGGTAAGTGGACTGTACTAGGTCAAGTGGTGGTGGTAAGTGGTCTGTACTAGGTCAAGTGGTGGTGGTAAGTGGTCTGTACTGGGACAAGTGGTATTGGTAAGTGGTCTTTACTGGGACAAGTTATGGTGGTGGTAAGTGGTCTGTACTGGGTCAAGTGGTGGTGGTAAGTGGATTGTACTAGGTCAAGTGGTGGTGGTAAGTTTACTGTACTAGGTCAAGTGGTGGTGGTAAGTGGACTGTACTGGGTCAAGTGGTGGTGGTAAGTGGACTGTACTAGGACAAGTGGTGGTGGTAAGTGGACTGTACTAGGTCAAGTGGTGGTGGTAAGTGGACTGTACTGGGACAAGTGGAGGTGGTAAGTGGACTGTACTGGGACAAGTGGTGGTGGTGGTAACTGGACTGTACTAGGTCAAGTGGTGGTGGTAAGTGGACTCTACTGGGTCAAGTGGTGGTGGTAAGTGGTCTGTACTAGGTCAAGTGGTGGTGGTAGGGGGACTGTACTGGGTCAAGTGGTGGTGGTAAGTGGACTGTACTGGGACAAGTGGAGGTGGAGGTGGTAAGTGGACTGTATTAGGACAGGTGGTGGTGGTAAGTGGACTGTACTAGGTCAAGTGGTGGTGGTAAGTGAACTGTACTGGGACAAGTGGAGGTGGTAAGTGGACTGTACTGGGACAAGTGGTGGTGGTAAGTGGTCTGTACTAGGTCAAGTGGTGGTGGTAAGTGGACTGTTCTTTGACAAGTGGTGGTGGTGGTAAGTGGACTTTACTGAGACAAGTGGTGGTGGTAAGTGGACTGTACTAGAACAAGTGGTGGTGGTAAGTGGACTATACTGGGACAAGTGGTGGTGGTAAGTGGACTGTACTGGGACAAGTGGTGGAGGTAAGTAGACTGTACTGGGACAAGTGGTGGTAAGTGGATGTACGGTCAAGTGGTGGTGTAAGTGGACTGTACTGGGTCAAGTGGTGGTGTAAGTGGCTGTACTAGGTCAAGTGGTGGTGGAGTGGTCAAAGTATACACGCTTCAAGAATGTGTGTAGTCGTGACTGTCCTGAACAGTGGTTATGATGCTGGGGCCAGGGCTAATTCCTGTAAGGGACTGTCCTAGGTATTATGAAGTGGTCTGTCAGTGTGCTGTACTAAGGTCACTTTATACAGTGTCTGTCATGGGTCAGAGTGTGTTCATGGGCAGTGTTGTTCTGTCATGTTGTTCATGTCAGTGTTGTTCATGCAGTGTTGTTCATGTCAGTGTTGTCATGGCATGCTACGGGTCAGAGTGTTAGTCAGTGTGTCCTGTCAGTGTTTTCTGTCAGTGGTGTTCTGTAGTGGTTGTTCCTGCAGTGGTGTCCGGTCAGTGTTTTCACAGTCAGTGTTGTTCCTGTCAGAGCTGTTAATATCAGTGTTTTTCCTGTCATTGTTGTTCCTGTCATTGTTGTTCATGGCAGTGTTGTTCCTGTCAGTGTTGTTCCTGTCAGTGTTGTTCCTGTCAGTGTTGTTCCTGTCACTGTTGTTCCTTTCAGTGTTGTTCCTTTCAGTGTTCTTCATGTCAGTGTTGTTCCTGTCAGAGCTGTTAATATCAGTGTTTTTCCTGTCATTGTTGTTCCTGTCATTGTTGTTCATGGCAGTATTGTTCCTGTCAGTGTTGTTCCTGTCATTGTTGTTTCCTGTCAGTGTTGTTCCTGTCAGTGTTGTTCCTGTCAGTGTTGTTCCTGTCAGAGCTGTTAATATCAGTGTTTTTCCTGTCATTGTTGTTCCTGCCAGTGTTGTTCCTGTCAGTGTTGTTCCTGCCAGTGTTGTTCCTGTCAGTGTTGTTCCTATCAGTGTTGTTCCTGTCAGTGTTCTTCATGTCAGTGTTGTTCCTGTCAGTGTTGTTCCTGTCATTGTTGTTTCCTGTCAGTGTTGTTCCTGCCAGTGTTGTTCCTGCCAGTGTTGTTCTTGTCAGTGTTGTTCCTGTCATTGTTGTTTCCTGTTAGGGTTGTTCCTGTCAGTGTTGTTCCTGTCAGTGTTGTTCCTGTCAGGGTTGTTCCTGCCAGTGTTGTTCCTGTCAGTGTTGTTCCTGTCAGTGTTGTTCCTGTCAGTGTTGTTCCTGTCAGTGTTGTTCCTGTCAGTGTTGTTCCTGTCAGTGTTGTTCCTGTCAGAGCTGTTAATTAAGTGTTTTCCTGTCATTGTTGTTCTTGCCAGTGTTGTTCCTGCCAGTGTTGTTCCTGCCAGTGTTGTTCTTGTTAGTGTTGTTCCTGTCATTGTTGTTTCCTGTCAGTGTTGTTCCTGTCAGTGTTGTTCCTGTCAGTGTTGTTCCTGTCAGTGTTGTTCCTGTCAGTGTTGTTCCTGTCAGTGTTGTTCCTGCCAGTGTTGTTCCTGTCAGTGTTGTTCCTGCCAGTGTTGTTCCTGTCAGTGTTGTTCCTGCCAGTGTTGTTCCTGTCAGTGTTGTTCCTGCCAGTGCTGTTCCTATCAGTGTTGTTCCTGTCAGTGTTGTTCCTGTCAGGGTTGTTCCTGCCAGTGTTGTTCCTGTCAGTGTTGTTCCTGTCAGGGTTGTTCCTGTCAGTGTTGTTCCTGTCATTGTTGTTTCCTGTCAGGGTTGTTCCTGCCAGTGTTGTTCCTGTCAGTGTTGTTCCTGTCAGGGTTGTTCCTGTCAGTGTTGTTCCTGTCATTGTTGTTTCCTGTCACGGTTGTTCCTGCCAGTGTTGTTCCTGCCAGTGTTGTTCTTCATATACAACACTAACTATTATTTTCAAGGAAAACACCAGTGTTGATCATTATTAATGTAAAGGTGAAAACGATTATTTTTCTTGTATGCGTTTTTCATCATAGTGAATATTAATGTTGTTCTTGTATGTGTTCATTCATCATAGTGAACATTAATGTTGTTCTTGTATGTGTTCATTCATCATAGTGAACATTAATGTTGTTCTTGTATGTGTTCATTCATCATAGTGAACATTAATGTTGTTCATGTATGTGTTCATTCATCACAGTGATCATTAATGTTGTTCTTGTATGTGTTCATTCATCATAGTGAACATTAATGTTGTTCTTGTATGTGTTCATTCATCATAATGAACATTCATCATAGTGAGTAGAATGAAAGGGGGTAAAGCAGCTGGGATTGAAGGGATAAAGATAGAAATGTTAAAGGCAGGTGGGGATATAATTTTAGAGTGGTTAGTGTTTTTATTTAATAAATGTATGGAAGAGGGTAAAGTACCTAGGGATTGGCAGAGAGCATGCATAGTTCCTTTGTATAAAAGCAAAGGAGACAAAAGAGAGTGTAAAAATTATAGGGGAATAAGTCTGTTGAGTATACCTAGTAAAGTGTATGGTAGAGTTATTATTGAAAGAATTAGAAGTAAGATGGAGAGCAGGATAGCAGATGAACAAGGAGGCTTTAGGAAGGGTAGGGGGTGTGTAGACCAAGTGTTTGCAGTGAAATATATAGGTGAACAATATTTAGATTAGGGTAAAGAGGTATTTGTGGCATTTATTGATTTGGAAAAGGCATATGATAGGGTGGATAGGGGGCAATGTTACAGATGTTGCAAATGTATGGAATAGGAGATATGTTATTGAAAGCGGTGAAAAGTTTTTACGAGGATAGTGAGGCTCAGGTTAGAGTATGTAGGCGAGAGGGAGATTATTTACCAGTAAAAGTAGGCCTTAGACAGGGATGTGTGATGTCACCTTGGTTGTTCAATATATTTATAGATGGAGTTGTATGAAAAGTGAATGCTTGGGTGTTGGCAAGATTTGTGGGGTTAAAGATAAGTCTAACACAAGTGGAGTTGTCTTGCTTTTTGCTGATGACACTGTGCTTTTGGGGGTTTCTGAAGAGAAGTTGCAGATGTTGGTGGACGAGTTTGGTAGGGTATGTAAAAGAAGGAAATTAAAAGTGAATATAGGAAAGAGTAAGGTGATGAGGATAACAAAAAAAATAGATAACGGAAGATTGGATATCAGATTGGAGGGGGAGAGTATGGAGGAGGTGAATGTGTTCAGATATTTGGGAGTGGATGTGTCAGCAGATGGGTATATGAAGGATGAGGTTAATCATAGAATTAACGAGGGAAAAAGGTGAGTGGTGCACTGAGGAGCTTGTGGAGACAGAGAACTTTATCCATGAAAGCAAAGAGGGAAGGTATGAGAGTATAGTTATACCAACACTCTTGTATGGGTGTGAGACATGGGTTGTGAATGTTGCAACAAAGAGAAGGCTGGAGGCAGTGGAGATGTCGTGTCTGAGGGAATGTGTGGTGTGAATATAATGCAAAGAATCCGTAGTTTCGAGATTAAGAGGTGTGGGATTACCAAAACTATTATCCAGAGGGCTGAGGAGGGGTTATTGAGATGGTTTGGACTTACAGAGAGAATGGAACAAAATATAATGACTTCGAGAGTGTATAAATCTGTAGTGGAGGGAAGGCGGGGTAGGGGTCGGCCTAGAAAAGGTTGGAGGGAGGGGATAAAGGAGGTTTTGTGTGCGAGGGCTTGGACTTCCAGCAAGCGTGCGTGAGCGTGTTAGATAGGAACGAATGGAGATAAATGGTTTTTAGAACTTGACGTGCTGTTAGAGTGTAGGCAAGGTAACATTTATAAAGGGATTCAGGGAAACCGGCAGGCCGGACTTGATTCCTGGAGATGGGAAGTACAGTGCCGGCACTCTGAAGGAGGGGTGTTAATGTTGCAGTTTTGTAGCTGTAGTGTAAGCACGCCTCTGGCAAGACAGTGATGGAGTGAATGATGATGAAAGTTTTTCTTTGTCGGGCTACCCTGCCTTGGTAGGAAACGGCCGATGTGTTAATAATTTTATATATATATATATATATATATTGTGTGTGTGTGTGTGTGTGTGTGTGTGTGTGTGTGTGATGTGTGTGGGGTGTGTTGTGTGTGGAATTGTGTTGTGAAGTGAAGTAATAGGAAGTCGAAGGAGACTGTACATGACTTATAAACAATACCGGCAATATGAAGAATTAAACACATGTGAAACATCTCTGTACCTATAATTTGTAGACATTTCAACATCCAGTGGCTTTATCAGTGCAATACAAGGACATAATGTGATGACTGTAGAAGTATAAACAAAAGACGAGGTAATCAGTCCCTCAGCCTAGCAGTAGGTGACGAGCAGCGTAGTCTTGAAGAATGTGAAGCACCGCAGGAAGACTGGCACTTATAAACTGCCATCAGATGAGGAAGATACAGCGGGATAATGAACTCTGGAGGAGGACGATGATCAACACTCATTATCTGGACAATGATATTATAGCACTTTAGGGTAAGTTTGTGGTGCTGATTCCGAATATGTCATCGGTTTTGCTTGATTTGCTCTATTTTTTTATAAATATGGTATCTCATGGAAAACCATAAAGGATATGAACAATATATTGACCAGGCTAGGCTAACTTGCAAATCAGAATATAATTGTTTTTTAGATCATACAAAAGTCGAATCATGTAATAAATACTAACACCTCAATCTATATAATAACAGGTTAACATAGTAAGATATTTCAGATGCCACTAATTACTGCATATGAAAACGCTTTTTTACGATTTTCTTCTATGTTGATCATCAGCTCAGTTTTGTTGAGTGAGCAATTGCAAGAGATGCATATTGGTTACCATTGTTTAATAAGACAAATTTCAAGCTTCTAATGGAGCTGGCTATAAACAGCCGCCAATCTTCTGGTCGATATTCAAGTCCCATTCGAAGAAGAAGTCCAGGGTTGTTATTGCAGTATACAAGTTCTTCATCTTGGCTAAAGTTAGGAAGAAGTTCAACCTCTGTTGTCCGATAAGCTGTTATTTTAACTTCTTGCTGTAGACAGTTCTTTCTTTTAGTCTCGATGCTAAAAGTTCGAATGTTTGCTTTGAGAGACTGACGTCAAGTATCATATCACTGAGTTCTTCTTGGAAGAACTGCTGGGCTGTTGAAATGCTATCACCTGTGTTACATCCTAAACCCGGAGTTTCTTCAACATCTGACAATGGAAGGTCAGGCAGTGTTGTAAACACTGGTATGGGAACGTCTTCGCTGTGTGGCACAGGTCTCCTTACTGACTACAAATCAAGATATTCCCACTTCATTTTATTGTATCGATTGTAACATTTCTGCTCTCTCTCCACACAATAGGCACACCCAAGTTTAAACTTTTCCTTTGCCTGTTTTTTCCATTGTCGTAAGCATTCTACACAGGTTCTGCGCACCATATAGGAACCCCAAGACTTGTCTTGTTCTCCAGGCGCCACTTCAAAATAAGAAAGATAAGCTTGTTTTACAAAATATGTGATTTTTTTTTTATTTTTGAAAAGAGTATTCGCCATAAATGTAGCAAAATGCATTGGAATTGTTTAAGCAGACTCTTCGTGAAGAACCCATGTTTATTTGGAAAAAAATAACAAAAAAAAGGTTACAATATTGTCACGTGGTCGTTGTTGATACATCTCATTTCGTTAAATATTAAATTATTTAAAAATTAAATTCTAATCTTTTTTAAAACTATCTGTATGTACAAACTGTTACTACATATACGTACATATCATTTGAAATTTGTACTAATTTGTAATTTGTGATACAATCTAGTTATCCTGAACTACCTCACTATTGTAAATCTATTTAATCATTTGAAATTTGTATTCATATGTAATTTGTAATATATATTAAGAACTAGTATTAAGTCTGCCCGAAATGCCTAGCATGCTAGGCATGCTAACGGCCATCTTTGTAATTATAGTCCTTAAATGTAAAACACACATTGTAATTTTTACAGAGAAATAAAGCATCTTGAATCTATAAACACGTTGTGGCTAAGTTCTCTGTTAACTGAGAGTAGGTTTGCAATATCGCACAAACTAGAGCCTATTTTCGAAAGCTACTGCCATTTTCGAATTCAGCAACCCCAAAATTCCTAAATACCTTCAAATATCTTTCACAAGAATTTTTTTTTGTTGACCAGTGAATTAATTATCTAGGGCCTTCAGGATGCTGCTGGGCTGACAACTGACTAGACATTGTCAAAGAAAGAAACATAAATTCATAACATCATTGATCACACAGGTGGTGAGGCTGAGGTGCTCCATATGGTAAATTCTTTGAGATTGATTCCACGCCCAGCACTCATACTGAGTGGACGCTGGCGCTCTGCCTCCTGGTGGAGAGGTGTGATACTTTCATTTTCTCCAATATGGCGACTTCTGGAAGGTGACGCATCAACACAGTTTGTCTAGAATTGGTGAAAGGGGAGCCCTGCAGCCGGCTACTGTGTCTACGGTCTTACCAATGATATTGCAAGATACATACAATATAGACATTGGTGATTTGTATGGAGTTGCTCTTAATGGTATGAGTAAAGGTTTTGTGAAGCTATCGTCATCTACAGTGTATGAACGACTGGTTGACATGCATCAGGATCATGTTTATGTAGTCAACAGTACTATGGAAGTGAGATTGAGGGACGTTTCACGCACATATACATGGATCAGAGTGTGTAACGTCCCTTTTGAAGTGGACCCTGTGGATTTAATGGACGTCTTCCAGACCTAAGGCATAGTACATGCGGCTAATGTGGGGAAATGGCAAGTAAGGTATTTTGAGGGGCTCATGGAAGGCTCCTATTTGGTGAAGATGACCATTCGGAAGCCCATACTATTGTATGTACTTATGCCCGCCTTCAGGACGCAGGTGTATGTAACATATGTGGGACAGAGGAGGACGTGTCACATGTGTGATGCTTATGACCACATAGCGATGGATTGTCCAAAAAGCACAGCAGCGGTTTGAGATGCAGGAAAGTGGAGGTTCGATGGACATGAATGATGTGCTGTCACTTGGGGCATGACGTGGTTCCTAGGTCTTGGAGTGAAATAGTGGAGTGCAGCATGGGCACCTGTCAAACGCTCCCTCAGGAGGACCCCGGGTCCCGCAACAGGTGCCAGAGGATGAGGGGGCCCCTGTGAGGGATTGTCATGATGAGGCACTGGAAAAAGTGTTGGAGAACCTTTTGGATGAAGGCCTGATGGAGTTGAGTGAGGCATTAGTTTCATTGTGTATGGAAGGTACTGGTGTATGGTGTAGAGATGAATGCAGATGTGGAAGGAGAATGTACTAGTGTGTGAGACTGTGAGGTGGATGTGCATGAGCGTGAGAAAGGACGAGGTGGAGACAGTGAAAATGGCATGATGGCGTCGGGGAATCACGCAAGAGATCTGAGACTCTTCGGATGGAAGAGGACGTTTTGACACCGGCACAAAGGTCGTGTAAGAAACCTCTGATAGTTGCGTCACAACAGGGTAAGGCGGGGTTCTTCTTAAGGGGGTGAAAGGGGTAAGTTTGGAAAGAGTGTTGGTAAAGGTGGGGTTCGGGGCCACTGGAACAACACAACAATCAAGGTCGAAAGGCAAACCCACGTCAGTGTTTTCAGGTGCATAACACTAAATGTTAATGGGTTGCGGGCTGAAGTTAAAAGGAAGTGGGTAGGGGTGACGTTGAGATGCTTTGAATACAAGTAGGTTTTATACAGGAGCATAATTTCAGGAATGGTAGGGACTTACATGTGGATGGGTATGATGTGTATGCGGGTCTTCTTTCAAATTCAAGGGTGGGGTTGCGGTGGTTATAAGGTATCGAGCCCCTTTCGATTGATAGCATGGGAGTAGTGCGGAAGGACGTATTGTTAGGGTAGATGGGAATGGGTGCCATCAGTGTGCTTTGTCGGGGTTTACATGGCGGCAGAATTTTCTAGGACTATCAAGGATGAGTATGCATTGGAGGACTGCTGGCGGTTGTCGTGGAGGCGGTGGATGCGTCATAAGATGTAAGGATGTAGAGCCTAGAGGTGCGAGATGTGTGTTGGGGACTTTACGGACATTTTGAATGGGCAGTTTAAATGATGTGGTGGGGGTGAGGCGTTGGTGGAGAATACATTTTTAGGCATCGTATGCTGCCCGTTTGGATAGAATTCATAGGTCAGATATGGTGAGGTTGGGAGTATACACATGATAGATGTTGGCTTTTCTGATCATAGGGAGTTATAGCGGATGTGCATTGGGACGGGGTAGTGAAGTGGTTTGGGGATATTGGAAGCTGAATGGAAATTGCTGTGTGGGTGGATCATCGGGAGCTTCTGGTGCAATGTGGAAGGGGATGTGGAGGCAGGGTAACCGCCTGGTGGGAAATAGAGGGGACTTAATTGAGTGGTGGGAAACAGTAGTGAGAGAGGAAATACAGAGGTTTTATAAGAAATTGGGGAGGGAGGAGGTGTGTTGGTCATATGGATTGCAAAGGTATGTAGAGGGGTTATTATGAGTATGCTATGAAAGACAAGGAGGGTTGATATGAAGGAAGTCGGGAGTTGAAAAATAAGCTGAGATGTATACAGAATGAGCGGTTCGATGCTACCGTGTGCAGGCGGGCTGGAAGATGTTTTATGGGGAGACCGGCCATCAAAGTATGTGTTAAATAGGTGTAGGAAGAAGAGGGAGGGAATGACGGTTTCACGTGTGGAGTGGGAGAGGCTTTGGGGCGCTATGTGCAGGGCAGCAATTATGTACTACGAAGCGATTGGAGCGTATGGTTTGTGAATATTTGGAACGTGATGAGGTGGGTGAACGGGAGGCAGGTGTGGTTCTGCAAGGTATGTTGGGGCGTTTAGGAGATAATGATCGTGTACATTTGGAGGGGCCCTATTAGTGAGGAGGAAGTATGGGAGACGTGAATGGGTTAAGTAAAGGGAAAGCGCCTGGGTTGGATGGGATGATAAAGGGAATTTTTATCGGGTACATTGGGACTTTTTAAGGAGTGTTTAGTAGTACTATTTAACACAATGAAGGAGGGGGGCGTATTGGGATGGGGCAAGGAACTTTTGTGGGGGTCTTAAAAAAAAAATGGGACCGGGTTGACCATGAAAAAATTCCCAGACCTTTGGCATTAATGAATGCGGATTATAAATTTTTGCAAAGTTGTTAGGAAATCGACTGAAGAAAGTATTAGGTAAGGTAAAAAAGGGTCAGTTTGGGATAACGGGAAAGGTGTATGGGTAGGGGTCATGAAATGATCAGGGAATTTATTTAGGGGGGGTGAGGGGGGTAGTAAACACATTAGTGTATAGCAAGGTATGGCATGTGGTGGTAATATTTCCTTTTGCAAGCAGACATACACAAACTAAAAAAGGGGAGGCTTTGCGTTACATATGGGCGTTTGGTAGGCTGTGGTTACGCAGGGATATTGTTAGGAACAGAGTGGACGGGGTGGACTGGGGCTAATAGCTTTGGATAGGCGTATGCTTTTATGTATTTAATAGGTTTGTGAGTCGCTGGGGGACTCTGGAGGGGAAAGGGGGGTGGGGAAGATAGCGGAGGACATTGGTAAACGGTGGAAAAGGGAAAGGGGTTAGGGTGGGGTTTGGATCTTTTGCGGCAAATGATGGTGATGAAATGACCGTGTCACTTGTCAGCTGGTACTCTCGAGACAATAGGGTGGAGTAAGTGTAGTTGAGGGTGTTGGTAAGTATCCTATGTATGATTGGGTCGCTATTGGGCAGGATTTAAAGGATTGAAGTTATATTCGAGGATAGGGAATTAATGTATATATATTCCTGCATGGTGTGGTTTTCTTCGAGGGCGGGTTTTTATTTAATATGGAATTACCAGGAATGGAAGGTGCGAGAGATGTGGGGATCAAAGGGAAAAGGAATTACTTGTTTTGCTTAGTACATTATTTTTTAAATTTTTCTCAGAAAGCAACAACTTTATTTCATCCATCATTCATACAACACCTCCCGATCATCAGTTGTTTCATTATACAGTATTTGTACCGTAATACAATATTGTGTACTGTAATACAGTATTGTGTACCGTAATACAGTATTGTGTAGTGCAATACAGTATTTAAAAATGTAATACAGTATTGTGTACCGTAATACAATATTGTGTACTGTAATACAGTATTGTGTACCGTAATACGGGATTGTGTACTTAATACAGTATTGTGTACCGTAATACAGTATTGTGTACTGTAATACAGTATAAACCGGGAATTGATACCGACAAAGTGGTTAAAACCCCCTAACAAACTCGCTTTAAGAATTACCATGACGAGTGAGGGGGGGCCCCCGGGGTGG
>WNWK01036862.1:0-18878 GCA_009830355.1 Cherax destructor
TTCTCCCATCCAATATTTGGTCATCGCTTATGTGGATGACATTGCTATAGCTTGTGCAGGTGCTGACTGTCACCTCATTGCAGTTTCCCTCCAGCATGCCATCAACCGGGTTCTGATTGGGCCACCACCATGGGTTTAAATTTTCTAGTGGCAAAACTCATCAAATTACGTTTACTAGACGTTCAGTGGTCTCTGATCATCCATTGTACCTATACGGCTCATGTATCCCAGAACGTGATACAGTCAGGTTTCTCGGCCTCCTGTTCACCGTCGATTGTCCTGGAAACCTCACATTACCTTTTGAAGGCAACTTGTCACACCACCTGAACCTTCTTAAAACCCTCGCACATCTTTCATGGGGGCTGATCGTAGAACCCTCCTTCGCCACATTCAGCCCTAATTTTGTCGAAACTCGATTATGGGACGTTCCTGCTGTCCGTGTCTGTTCTACCCCTCTACCTTGCGGGAAAGCCCAACTACCTACGGCGGCTTCGCTCTTTCTTTCTAGACCACTTCGTTCTATTCCCATGCCATCGCAGTATACACCGATGGTTCAAAGTCATCTGACGGCGCGGATTTGGCAGTGTTTCCGGACAGTGTTGTACGAGGGCATCTATTACCCTCTGCTAGCATATTTACGGCTGAATTGTATGCCATTCTTGTGGCACTTATCCGTATTGCATCTATGCCTGTGTCACTATGTGTTCGTTTCAGACTCCTTAGTGCATTACAGGCTATCCATAAAATTGATACACCTCACCCCTAGTTCTTCGTATCCACCTTTGGTTACGCCGTATCTTTAAAGCATAAAGATATTGTTTTTTGGGTCCCTGGTCATGTTGACGACAGGGCAATGAACAGGCAGACACTGCTGCGCGGTCAGGTACATGACCTTCCAGTTTCATATAGAGGTGTTCCTTTCACGGACTATTTTGCGGTCATTGCTACCCACCTTCGCACCGTTGGCAACAACGCTGGTCTGAACTGCTGAATAACAAACTTCATTCTATTAAACCGATTATAGGTTTCTGGCCGCTTCTTGTCACCAATGTCGAGGTTGGGAGACTACACTCTCCGCTTTGCATCGGCCACACTCGTCTTACTCACGGGTATCTCATGGAGAGGCTCCCTGCCCCTCTCTGTGAGCATTGTCAGGTTCCAGTGTCTGTTCGACATATTCTGCTGGACTGCCCACTCTATCAACGAGCACGCAGAATTTACCTCCAATGACGCCTTCGCTCTGCGGCCCTTTCTTTACCTTCCTTCTTGCAGATGGACCCTCCTTTAATCCTGACTCTCTTGTTGACTTTTTGACAGAAACTGACTTACTACACAAACGCTGAAGGTTATACCTCTAGCACCTCCCTCAGTCCCTTCTACCTCGATCTCTTGCTACCCTCTATCCTTGCACTATCCACCGTCATGCTGCCACTCCATACCCTACTAATCATCCATCCCCCTCTTACAACCCACTCTCCCTGCATCCTACAATAACCTGCAGTGCTGTATAACCCCTGTGGTTTAGCGCTTATATTTGATTATAATAATAATAATAATTGAATACCTTAATAAATGTTACCTTGCTCAGACTCCATCAGCACGTAAAATCATAAAAACAACTCTCCTCCACTCATAACACATTCATACAATTTTCTAGCATTCAAAACCTCCTTTATCCCTCCCACCAATCTTTCCTAGGACAACCACTACCTCTTAATCCCAGCCCAGATTTATGCACCCTCTTACTCATCCTATTTTTCTCCAGCCTCTTTAAGTGTACAAATCACCTCAACAACCCTTCCTCAGTCCTCTTAATTATACTTTCGGTAACCCTACATGTTGTCCAAACTACAAACTCCGAATTCGCACCTGACATTGCCTTCAAACACATCTCACTAAACGTTTAAAACTCATGCTTCATTAAAACTCATGCTTCACATCCATACAATAGTGTTTGTACCATTATACAGTGAACCCCCGAGTAATGATCTGTCTGAATAACGTTTTTTTCGTTTAAAGTTTGCCTTTTTCGGTCAATATTTTTCTTGTGTAGCGGTTTTCACTCGTGTAGTGGTCCGTACCAGACCTGTCCGCCTGCCTGCGCTTGCGCGCCTCGCTGCACAGGACGCCAGTCTAGCGTTGTTTACACTTGAGTAAACAATACCCAGCGCGCTCTTTCAAACATTCACAATACATTTGTTGTGTTTATTGGTGGTTTAGTGATTGTCACTGTGAAATAAGTCACCATGGGTCCAAAGAAGCTTCCTAGTGGCACCCTAGTGGTAGCATTCATGCAGGGAGTGTAGCATTCATGCAGGGAGTGTAGCATTCATGCAGGGAGTGTAGCATTCATGCAGGGGTGTAGCGGGCATGCAGGGGTGAGCGGGCATGCAGGGGGTGTAGCGGGCGTGCGGGGGTAGCGGGCGTGCGGGGGTGTAGCGGGCGTGCGGGGGGTGTAGCGGGCGTGCCGGGGGTGTAGCGGGCGTGCCGGGGGTGTAGCGGGCGTGCCGGGGTGTAGCGGGCGTGCCGGGGTGTAGCGGGCGTGCCGGGGTGTAGCGGCGTGCGGGGTGTAGCGGGTGCCGGGGTGTAGCGGGCGTGCCGGGGTGTAGCGGGCGTGCCGGGGTGTAGCGGGCGTGCCGGGGTGTAGCGGGCGTGCCGGGGTGTAGGGCGGGCGTGCCGGGGTGTAGCGGGCGTGCCGGGGAGCTGTGTAGCGGGCGTGCCGGGTGTAGCGGGCGTGCCGGGGTGTAGCGGGCATGCCGGGGTGTAGCGGGCATGCCGGGAGTGTAGCGGGCATGCAGGGAGTGTAGCTGGAAGACAGGGAGTGGGGATTCCCCTTCCAAACACTAACCCTCTCCCTGTCCTCCTTCCTATCTTCCAGATGCCAGCAACTCTCTTCAATAAAGGTAAGTAAATGTTATTTTAAATGTTTAATTATAAATTTATTACACTACTTTATATTTATTTATAATTGTTTTGTGAATGTAAAAGTATATAGTTAATCTTTACAAAATTAATTTTTTGTGAATATTTTTGGATGTCTGGAACGGATTAATTGTATTTACACTATTTTAGGGAAATATGGTTTCGAGTTTCAATTTTTCGTGTTGAGGTTTAGCTCCTGGAACAGATTAAGACCGATAGTCGAGAGACCACTGTACTCTGGTACCCTATGAATATATAACAGCGACAATAATAATAATATGGATATTTCATATTAGTCATTGAAAAGGCAATTAACAAAAGATTTTAAAGCCCACACCGAAGGTATCCATTGAGGACGCTTGTTTTTTATTTTGATTACGGACTATATTCGTATACTGTTACCAAGATGTTTGAGATTATATTAGATTTAGAATTTGCCACCAAAGTGGCTAGTTTATTGTGCACCTCATATCCATCATGTGGACGGTAGAGCAAGAGCATATGGATACACAATAGACCTAGGAACTAGGCCCCAAAAGGGTTAACAATTATACATATGGATTTACATATCTACAGTTCACTTATCTGTTACAATCAAATTTAGGGAATTTGCTTAGTATATCTGGTATCGTATTTTCATTAATAAGATATCTTGACATGTCACATAGGTTATTATACTGTCTATCTCTATTCCTCAATAAGTGGACAATTAAGCACATAGTGTTCAAGACAGTGACCATATGCCTGATCACATAATTTGCATTTAGTTTGATCATCATCTGTGTGTCTCCCAAACTGCCAGAAGTACTTGTAGCCAAGCTCAAGCCTGGCCACTACAACATCAGTCAGTCTGTTCACATTGCAAGTTGCTCCATAATCATACTTATCTATGTTCATGTTATCATAGTGGGTTATAGATCTACTCAGGCTTCTAACTGCATTCCTATAACAATAATTTTCATTATTTACTTCTCTCCTATTATTCCTAATGCTGACACAAATATACCAAAGTTATATTCTACATTCTCCTTCTGGGTACTCTTGACTAACATACCAACTTTATCATGAAGGAGTAATCCAATGTGTGATGGGATCCATAGCAATTGTACATTAATTCTTTGTCCTGGATTTTTGAGTACATATCTATACCTGGCTTCTCCAATGAGCATGCTGTTAGTCATTATACGAGTCAAGAGCATTCAGTGATGACATAAAATCAGTAATGATGATAGAGTCAAGCTCAGTGTCATAAGTTAGCTTTAGTGGCATTAGGATTGCAAACAATTCAGTTTGCAGTGTAGACGCCCAGTTGTTAATTCTTATGCCTTGTTCAACAGATTTATTATTGTTCTTAACTAGGGAGGTGGCAACAAGAGCAGATGCACCCTGCCAGAAGACTCCTGTTTGATCCATCAGTGTAATATTCAAATTCAAATTCTTTATTTCGAGTAATATCAAGGTGGGGTGTACTTATAATTATACATTTTATAAGTAGATATTACAAGATGGCCAATAATATGCATAGGTATGCCTAGGCTTTTCAGGCAATCTTATGATAGGTCTTACTCAATAGTGACACAATGATTATACTGATAGTAAGGTTAGGTAATTATAGTTATTAACTAGGTTTACAAAATTGAGGTACTGAAATTTAAACATTTAAGAATTTAACAATTAGTTTAAGAATTTAGCATTTAGTTTATATATTAGTGATAAAGGTGATGTATTGGCATAATACAGTTTCTATATTGGAGTGTCTTAGGCAAACTTATGACTAGCTTAAGAATTATGAAGCAATAGGTGTATTAGAATTTTGGTTAGTACTGTGCAAATTAAGGGAATCACAGATATCAATAAGTGTATTTTGCTGTGGATATGTGCAAGATAAAGTAGTTTTTATGTGGTTAGCTACCGGTTGGGTGCGTAAGTGAGAGTTTTCAGGCAGGGAGTTCCAGATTTTAGGCCCTTTTATGCGCATTGAATTTTTGTATAGATTTAGTCGGACACGGGGAATGTCAAAGAGATGTTTATGTCTGGTATTATGTCTATGGGTCCTGTCACAACTGTCAAGAAAGTGTTTTAGCTCAGGGTTAAAGTTGGAATTTAAGGTTCTATAAATGTAGGTAGCAGAGTAGTAAGTATGGATGTTCTGAACAGTGAGTAGGTTTGGGTCTTTGAAGAGTAGGGGAGTGTGCTGCCTAGCGTTGGATTGCGTGATAATTCTTACTGCGGCTTTTTGTTGGGTTATTATTGGCTTTAGGTGGGTAGTTGCTGTTGATCCCCATGCACAAATGGCATATGTGAGGTAGGGATAGATGAGTGAGTAGTATAGTGTGAGTAGCGCTGATTGTGGTACATAATACCGTATCTTAGAAAGGATCCCCACAGTTTTGGACACTTTCTTTGTTATGTGTTGGATATAACTTGTGATAACTTGTGATAACTTATTATAACTTGTGATAACTTATTACTACCAGCTAGGTGAGAAATTTCTTCTTGAGCAGTTGCTTTAACAAGGGATTACTAGCAATGAGCTTCTTGGTAGGGGCTTGCAGGTATGTGATATTAAATGAACACATCTTCCATGGAGGGGCGAAATGCTCTTGTTGCCTACAGTGATACAATTCATGCAGGTTGTAAAACTTAATGTAATTGCATGTTTTCACAATCCATTTAGATCTATGAGTATTTACTTCTAGACATTTAGTAAGATTCATTGTGACAGTGTCTGGTTCATTTCTTAACATTCTAATAACAAGTACAGTATTAATCTCAACAATCCTATCACTGATACTAGTAATACCAAGCTCCTTCCTCATATTAAGAACCTTTGTAGTTTTGGGACAGCCAAGAATAATTCTGAAAAGCTTCATTTTGCATTAACTCCAAGGGTCGGAGAGAACTTTCTCTGGCTAATATCAACATGGGAGCAGCATAATCAATTAAGGACCTAATATAGGCTATGTACATCATTCTCGCAATTCTCACATTAGCACCATAGTTGGGGTTGTAGCCAGCAACAGCTTTAAGAGCATTTAGTCTATCTTTGCATTTTTTATTTAGTTGTGGTATAGTGGATTTGTTAAAGGGTACATCTACACCAAGATATCTGTAAGTTTTAACATAGCTAATGTTTTCACCCTGCAAACAGATGGGTGGGGGATGTCGTTTGCTTGTTAATATCTTTGTTTTAGAGGAAGATATTACGAGGCCTAGTCGATTACAAATTGCTTGAACTTCATTAAGAACGGTACTCATCTTTTTATGCCCTGTTGTATGGATCATGATGTCATCAGCATAGCTTATAGCTTTTGTTTAGGTGAGGTAGGTAGAGCATTTAGGAGAGCATTACTCAGAATATTAAATAGCATGGGACTGAGAACTCCTCCTGCGGTGTACCTAGGGACATTTCTTTAGACTCGCTTCTAAAGCCTTGGTAGAGGACAGAGGATACTCTGTTTGACAGGTATCCTATTATCCAGCAGAGTAGGCTACCACCAATATTCATTTCGGCTAGTTCATGTAGTATAACAGTTCTGTTCGAGATCAAATGCAGATTTTAGATCACGAAATGTGGTAAAACTAGTAGGGGTGTGTGCGGTGAGAAAGGTGGAAATACAGTTCTGCACACTCTTACCTTTCATGAACCCATAGAGGGAGGGGGAGAGTTGGTGTCTGATTCTATAGTACAGTCTGTTAAGTATCATTCTTTCAAAAATTTTACAAAGACAACTAGTTAAGGAGATCAGTCTAAATGTATCAGGGTGTTGGGGCTTAGGGATAGGCACAATGAGACTGTTGGTCCAGGAAGTAGGAAGAACTCCCTCAATGTAACTGGTATTATACAGTGCCAACAAAGGATTATCAGGCACGTGCCTTAGAGTTCTGAGAATATTATAGGTTATACCATCCTCTCCAGGAGAGGTTGATTGACCTTTAGTTAATGCGTTATCTAATTCATACTCAGTGAAGAGGCAATCACTCTCATCAATATTTTGTCTCATAAAATTAATCAGTTTCAACATTTTTTCAGAAGCACTCTTAAGTTTTTTCTAATATGAGATAAAAAAAAACTTGAGAGTGCTTCTGAAGAAATGTTGAAACTGATTAATTTTATGAGCCAAAATATTGAGGAGAGTGATTGCCTCTTCACCGAGTATGAATTAGAAAACACATTAACTAAAGGTCGATCAACTGCTCCTGGAGTGTTTGAGGCAATGATAGGAAAGCAGAAAACTCTTCCCGCCCTCAACTCCCTCCGGCTAATGCTAGCATGAAACAAGGCTAAAAAAAAACATGCCATATCATATTGCAAAAATAGCCACCCACAGAGCTGTATTTACCAGTGGTCCTACTTCTAGGTACAACTAGTCCCTCTTCTGGATACTGTGTTGCAGGTGGACGTGAACATCCGGATATCCTTAGCAACTTCGGAGAAAACACCTAGATCCTGATGACCACTGCTACGACTACCACAACCACCACTACTACCTCTATTGCTGCTATTATTATACCCTGGGTGGCTCATTGTTAAGTGTTCATTCTGATGTAGATGCTGAACATGTGGAGCTCACTGACTTCAGTTTGCCTCAGCATAGCATTTAGCTGAATCCTCTCTTTGCAAAGTGATTGTTCCGTTGGTTCTTAAATGCCTTTGCAAATTAACGTACAGTTGCAGCTAGCTGCTTACATCATTCAGCTATAATTCTGATTGCCAAAAAAAAAAAAAAAAGTTTTATCCACATTTGTGTAGTATTACTTGCCACGGAGTTCCTGCATTTGTTTTGAGTTATTGACTTTGTACTTTATATAGTTCTTCAACACGTAGTATATCAAAAACCTTCAATATCCTGAAGGTTTGATTGAAATCTCGTAGTTTCACTTCTGTGAGAGGAAAAAGGCTCAATGTTCTGAGTCCTCGCGAGCTTAGTCGCCCTTCCCTGTACTCTCTAGTCTACTTTCATCTTTTATCTAATTTGGGAGCCTTCACTAAACATATTCAAGATGCGGCCCAACAAGTTTGCATTATAGCATAAATATTATTTCTGTATTTTTTTATATTCAATGTTTAGCAATGAAATGTGGCTTCTGTTAGTTTTTCTGCTCTCAGATAGACATTATTTAGTACTTTTGAGATCTTTGCTTATCATTACTAAGCTCCTTCTCTTGTGCCGGTTAATGTCATCACGAATATTTTGTATTCGTATCTGAGATTTCATCCAAAATGTATTATTTTGCACTTCTCTACAGTGAACACCTTCCACGTCTCCAATCTGTCCCGATTGCTCTGAATACTGAAACAATTTGCATTGGACTCTTCATTTTTCTCTAATTTCCAGTCATCCGCGAACTTCATTATACTACTACTGGATGTTAGGCCTTCCTGAAGATCACGTATGTACCTGGTGAAGAGGACTGGACCAAGAGGACCCTGAAGACCTCTTCTCCTAAGGTTTAGCTACTCAAGACACCTCTCGCTTAGTACAACTCGCAGTTCCCTGTTCGTGCCTTTATTTTGGCTAACAATTTTCCATGAGGTACCTTGTCAAATGCCCCCTTCCCATTTTTTTATCTAGGTAAAATGCCTCTACTGGAATTTTTTCCAAGTTTTTTTATTATATGAATAAAAAGATCAGGTAACATAGTCAGATGTGATCCTTTTTTGCGAAATTCATGCTGATTTTCAATTATTAAATTATGTTCCAAAAATTTACGATATTTTCCCTAATAACAGTTCCTATTTGCTTACCTAAAATTGATATTCAGGTGATGGCCGATAGTTGAAGGCCTTGGTGACCCTGTATTGATTATAGGTTTAACATCTGCCAGGGAGAGAGAGAGAGAGAGAAAGAGAAATATATGACACACTTACTGTGTGAAGCAAAGTGGGTCATTACACACCAATTGACAATTACAAAAAATCGGCTGTAACTTACGTGAAAATATCACCATACTTCTGCTTGAGTTTGCTGGTGTGTTCTACCATGGTGACGCCTGAAGGAACCAACGCACCAAGCACCGGCCATCCCCACTCTCCTGCCACAGCAACAAAACACCATTAACCTCGCTAGCCTCTCAAGTTATCAAAAAAATATTAAATGGAGGAAATGAAGGGCTCTTGATCCAAGGAGTTTATATACCCTCCACTTCTTCAAACCTCAAGAGCTGTTTCCTGGTGATATTGTAAATATCTTCTGTTTCTCATGTTAAGTTTTAGAAGCATTCTCTTACCCTTGAGACTGGTGAAGAACTCCACAACTGACCTTCAAGGTGGTGCCTTGAGGCCAGTGAAAGGTTCCACAGCTGACCTTCAAGGTGGTTCCTTGAGGCCGATGAAGAGCTCTAAATGCAAGGAATTGAAGCTATTCTTCCATTTCTTGGATTGAACTTGATTACATCTCAATCCTTGGGTGCTGTTGACCTCTACGGATCCAACATTTTGACGTGAATATGAAGTAATAATAATCTATACAATCAACAGTCGCTCTCAGACGATCCCTCCAAATTTACATTTTTTTATAATTAATAATAATAATAAAGGTAAGTGCTAAATCCATAAAGGTCATGCAACAAAAGTAAGCACATGTTTATCACATCTCCCACCTTAATATACAGTACTTCTATATAGCAGTACACACCTGGAGGAAGACCTTTAGGCCTCCTGTTAATGAAAGCGACCAGCAGCACCAGCAGCAGCACTCCCAACAGAGCCTCCGTCAGCATGGTTGTCTTCACTGCAAACGGAATGGCAAATATTTAAATGGTTTAAATAGGAAGTGGTAAGGGCTACAGTCACTGGAAAAAATGTAATAGATTAGCTCAGCTCTGGCACCCTTCAAGCGAGGTGTGCCTTCATGCTCGTAAAGGGCTCTTGATCAAAAGAATTGTAGCCATTCTCATATTCATTAGAAATAACTTACCTCCCATTTCCTTGATAATAATAATACAGTAGGATCGCCATATCCGCGGGATCGGTTTCCACTGTTTCAGTTATCCACTGTTTACCCTGGCCCAAAAATAACCCTTAATTTTGCTTATTTATACCAAAGTGCAAAAGTAGTGATGGTGACAGCTCTTCAAAGCCTAAGAGAAGTTGTGAAGTGCTTCCCATCAATCAAAAGGATGGCTTCTCCGCTGAATTAAAGGCTACCTGTCCAACAGAAAGTCTTCTGTGTTGTCCCAGGGGCATAGCAGTATAACTAAAAACTTTGAATTAGGAACCCCACAGGGAGGTGTGCTCAGTCCCACTCTATTCAATATTCTAATTAATGCCTTAATGCTATGCCTAGCCAGCCCCATCATTATATGATTAGTTTCGCTGATGATATAATGATTGACACCACCGGATTCTCCAACACCCAAAACATCCTTAACCATGTACTAGCCTCGTGTCAGGACCTGGGGTTGATAATCTCTATTGATAAAACGAAGATACTTAATAGGCGTCCTCGGCAGAGAGGCACAGTTCGCCAGATCCAGTTGCATGATGGGTCTCTTTTAGAATATGTTACCTGTTGTAATGAGACTTTGTCGTCAATACAAAGAAAGGCTGAGAGCACTTAGAGTTGTGGCAGGATTTTACCCCAGGTATGGTGCTAATGTTAAAATTGTGAAAATGATGTATCTTGCTTATATTAGATCATTGGTTGATTATGCTGAGCCACTACTAGCTCTTGTGTCTGACTGGAAGCTTGGAGGGCTGGAAAAACTGCAGAACGAAGGAATGAGGATCATTTTAGGATGCCCTCGTACTGCCAAAATTTTAAATATGCAGAAAGAACTTGATATTCCTAGCATCAGAGATCGTGTTACTGAAAGAAATATCCTAATTGGGGTTAATATGCTCAGGCAAGCCCATTCAAACCCATTCACAGAAGCCCTCCAAACTTTCCTCAGCACTGGTGAACATCCCTCCAGATGGATCGAAAAAACTGGAACCGACCTCCGCATGAATCAGATACATGATCTATGCCAAGTAAGGCAACAGCGGCATTTCTCCGCTCCATGGAATATTACCCCATTCCAAACTACCATCCCTCCATTTCGCCCCAAACTACTTCTTAAATCACAACCAAAGCTTCACCTTTAAGCCAAACATGATGCCTTAAGCTGTATTGATAATTTAGTCAAATAGCACACTCTCTCACAAATTATTTACGTGGATGGTTCTGTTCACCAATCCACTGGTGCAGCTGGTAGTGCTGCTGTTGTCATGCAGAATAATGGCTCTCTTAAAGAAATTTGAGAACACATCAATAACTGGGCCTCTACACTTCAGACAGACCTGTTTGCCATACCCCTTGCACTCAAATGCGTCCATGTATCTAAGGTTGACTCTTTAATTGTAACTGATTCTCTGTCATCCATAAATGCTCTCAACTCATTAAGTATAAATTGTAGCATGCTTGTGTCAGAAACCAGACACAGGTATGGTAGGATTGTTGATAGTAGAGTCAGAGTGCACATGCTGTGGATTCCATCTCACATTGGTCTTCAGATGCATGATAGAACTGATAAATTGGCTAAGTTATATGCTTTCAAAGAAGGGGTAGATTACAATCTTGGCTGGTCAGTTAGCAGTTTGAGAACAATACGAAAAGAACTTCAACTAAATTTTATTGACTTAAGACTCGGGGAGATTGACACCAGTCAGTCCATCTATCATCATTCTGTCATGCAGGAGGAGCCACATGTCTATGGTGCATCCAACAAAATAAGCAGACTTTTGGATGTCACTACCGCCCGCCTTCGGCTGGGTTATAAGTATCTTTGGCAAGTTAAATCACTACCTCCAGATGTAGACCAAACGAAATGTAAACTTTGCCAGGTGGACTATTGTCACACCCTGCATCATTATGTACTGGAGTGCAATATAATTAATGAATTCAGAGACAACTCAATCAGAAATGTTCTAGATATGTCAAAGTATTTTATCGACAGTGGTATATTACAGACCATTCTGGAAAAATACCCTGACTTTGCTCCCTGTAAATAAAGCATTACCACGTGTGTGTGTGTGTACCCACCTATTTGTACTCTCTTATTTGTGGTTGCAGGGGTTGAGTCATAGCTCCTGGCCCTGCCTCTTCACTTATTGCTACTAGGTCCTCTCTCTCCCTGCTTCATGAGCTTTATCAAACCTCGTCTTAAAACTATGTATGGTTCCTGCCTCCACTACGTCACTTTCTAGGCTATTCCACTTCCTGACAACTCTATGACTGAAGAAATACTTCCTAACATCCCTTTGACTCATAGGATTCTTCAACTTCCAACTGTGACCCCTTGTTTCTGTGTCCCCTCTCTGGAACATCTTGTCTCTGTCCACCTTATCTATTCCTCGCAGTATTTTATATGTCGTTATCATGTCCCCCCTGACCCTCCTGTCCTCTAGTGTCGTCAGGCCGATTTCCCTTAACCTTTCTTCGTAGGACAATCCCCTTAACTCTGGGACTAGTCTTGTTGCAAACCTTTGCACTTTCTCTAATTTCCTGATGTGCTTGACTAGGTGTGGGTTCCAAACTGGTGTTGCATACTCCAGTATGGGCCTGACGTATATGGTGTACAGAGTCTTGAACGATTCCTTAGTGAGGTATTGGAATGCTCTTCTTAGGTTTGCCAGCCGCCCGTATGATGCAGCAGTTATCTGATTGATGGGTGCCTCAGGAGATGTGCTCAGTATTATACTCACCCCAAGATCTTTTTCCTTGAGTGAGGTTTGCAGTCTTTGGCCACCTAGATTAAACTCTGCGGTCTTCTTTGCCCTTCCCCGAACTTCATGACTTTACATTTGGCAGGGTTAAATTCAAGGAGCCATTTACTGGACCAGACTTGTAGCCTGTCTAGGTCTCTTTGTAGTCCTGCCTGATCCTTAAATAATTTAATTCTTCTCATTAACTTCACATCATCTGCAAACAGGGACACTTCCAAGTCTATCCCTTCCGTTATGTCATCAGTTAGTTTGATACCTTTATTATGCACCCCATACCCATCCTGTGGGCTGTAGTCAAAAGATTACAGAGGTACATAATGGGTCCAGGGACTGGACCCCAAAGTTTTGATAGCTGAGCAAGTTACAAAGGTAATGAACTCGCACGTTACAAAGGTAATGAACTCACAAGCATTCACATATACCAAAAACAGTACAGGTCCTAGGACTGACCCTTGTGGAACCCCACTCGTCACAGGTGCCCACTCCGACACCTCGTACCATGACTCGTTGTTGCCTCCCTGTCAGATATTGTGTGCGTGTGTGTGTATTTTAGTGTATGTGTATTACCATTTTATCCTAGGCCTGTTGTATATGCGTGTATGTATGTGTGTGTGTACTCACCTAGTTCTCACCTAGTTGTGGTTGCAGGGGTCGAATCATAGCTCCTGGCCCCGCCTCTTCACTGGCCGCTACTGGGTCACTCCCTGCGCCATGAGCTTTATCATACCTCTTCTTAAAGCTTTGTATGGAACCTGCCTCCACTGTGTGTTAGTACCATTTTGTCCTAGGCACATGTCGATTAGACACTAGGCCTGTTGTATGTGTGTGTGTGTGTAAGGAAACACTTTGAAATGTTTCTGCCCCGCCGGGAATTGAACCCGGGCCCTCCATGCGTGAAGAGAGAGCTTTAGCCACCAGGCCACCGGTTAGGTGTACTCACCTAATTGTGGTTGCAGGGGTCGAGACTCAGCTTCTGGCCCCGCCTCTTCGCTGTCTGCTACTGGGTCTCTGCTCTCCCTGCTCCATGAGCTTCATCATACCTTGTCTTAAAACTATGTATGGTTCCCGCCTCCACTATATCGTTCGCTAGACTATTCCACTTTCTGACTACTCTATGGCTGAAGAAATGCTTCATAACATCCCTTTGACTCATCTGAGTCTTCAGCTTCCAGTGTGCCCCCTTGTTTCTGTGTTCCCTCTCTGGAACATCCTGTCACTATCTACCTTGTCGATTCCCCGCAGTATTTTATATGTCATTATGATGTCTCGTCTAACCCTTCTGTCCTCCAGTGTTGTTAGTCCTATTTCCCCCAACCTTTCTTCATAGGACAGTCCCCTGAATTGTGGAACAAACCTTGTCGCAAACCTTTGTACTTTCCCTAATTTCTTGACATGCTTGACCAGGTGTGGGTTCCAAACTGGTTCTGCATACTTTAATATGGGCCTGACGTACACGGTGTACAGTGTTTTGAACGATTCTTTGTTAAGGTAACGGAACGCTAATCTTAGGTTTGCCAGTCGCCCATATGCTGCCGCAGTTATCTGGTTGATGTGTGTTTCCAATGATGTGCTTGGTGTTATACTCACCCCAACGTCTTTCTCCTTTGACGAGGTTTGTAGCCTTTGTCTACCTAGCCTGTACTCTGTCAGCGGTCTTCTTTGCCCTTCTCTGATCTTTATGACTTTGAATTTGGTGGGATTAAATTTGAGAAGCCAGTTGCTAGACCAGATGTCAAGCTTGTCCAGGTCTCTTTGAAGTCCTGCTTGGTCCTCATCCGATGTGATTCTCCTCATTAATTTCACATCATCTGCGAACAGAGACACTTCTGAGTCTATCCCGTCCGTCATGTCATTCACATATACCAAAAATAGCACTGGTTCTAGGACTGACCCCTGCAGTACCCTGCTCGTCACAGACGCCCACTGTGATACCTCATCACGAACCAAGATCCCTTGTTGCCTCCCTGTGAGGTATTCCCTGATCCATTCCAGTGCCCTTCCTGTTATACACGCTTGTTTTTCCAACTACTTTACTAATCTCATATGAAGTTCAATGATGAGAAATTTCAATTACTCAGATACGGAAAATGTGAGGAAATTAAAATCTCATCGGAGTACAAAACTAATTACAACCACACAATAGAGCGAAAAACTCCCTTCTGGGAGTGATCATGTCAAAAGATCTCACCTTCAACGACCATAACACCGTAGCAATCACATCTGCTAGAAAAATGACAGGATGGATAATGAGAACCTTCAAAACTAGGGATGCCAAGCCCATGTTGACACTTTACAGATAGCTTGTTCTATCTAGGCTGGAATATTGCTGCACACTAACTGCACCTTTCAAGGCAGATGAAATTGCTGACCTTGAAAATGTGCAGAGAACCTTCACGGCACGCATAACTGCGATAAACCACCTCAACTACTGGGAACGCTTGAAGTTCCTAAACCTGTACTCTCTAGAACGCAGGCGGGAGAGATACATTATTATATACACATGGAAAATTCTCGAGGGCTTAGTATCAAACTTGCACACAAAAATCACTCCCTACGAAAGCAAAAGACTCGGCAGGCGATGTAACATCCCCCCAATGAAGAGCAGGGGTGCCACTAACACGTTGAGGGACAACACAATAAGTGTCAGGGGCCCAAGATTGTTCAACTGCCTCCCAGCATTCATCAGGGGGATTACCAACAAACCCCTGGCTGTCTTCAAGCAGGCACTGGACAGGCACCTAAAGTCGGTACCTGACCAGCCAGGCTGTGGTTCGTACGTTGGACTGCGTGCGGCCAGCAGTAACAGCCTGGTTGATCAGGCTCTGGTCCAACAGGAGGCCTGGTCACAGACCGGGCCGCAGGGGCGTTGATCCCTGGAATTCTCTCCAGGTAAACTCCAGGTAATATTATTCCTAATGCTAGACACAGATATACCAAAGTTATATTCTACATTCTCCTTCTGGGTGCTCTTCTTGGCTAACATATCAACTTTATCATGAAGGAGTAATCCAATGTGTTATGGAATCCATAGCAATTGTACATTAATTCCGTTGTCCCGGATTTTTGAGTATCTATACCTGGCTTCTCCAATGAGCATGCTGTTAGTCATTATATGAGTCAAGAGCATTCAGTGATGACATAAAATCAGTAATGATGATAGAGTCAAGCTCAGTGTCATAAGTTAGCTTTAGTGTCATTAGGATTGCAAACAATTCAGTTTGCAGTGTAGACGCCCAGTTGTTAATTCTTATGCCTAGTTCAACAGATTTATTATTGTTCTTAACTAGGGAGGTGGCAATCAGAGCAGATGCAGCCCTGCCAGAAGACTCCTGTTTAGATCCATCAATGTATATAACTTGTGATAACTTATTACTACCAGCTAGGCGAGAAATTTCTTGAGCAGTTGCTTTAACAAGTGATTTAAGGAAGGGATTACTAGCAATGAGCTTCTTGGGAGGGGCTTGCAGGTATGTGATATTAAATGAACACATCTTCCATGGAGGGGTGAAATGCTCTTGTTGCCTACAGTGATACAATTCATGCAGGTTGTAAAAATTAATGTAATTGCATGTTTTCACAATCCATTTAGATCTATGAGTATTTACTTCTAGATATTTAGTAAGATTCATTGTGACAGTGTCTGGTTCATTTCTTAACATTCTAATACCAAGTACAGTGTTAATCTCAACAATCCTCATATTAAGAACCTTTGTTGATTTTGGAACAGCCAAGAATAATTCTGAGAGCTTCATTTTGCATTAACTCCAAGCGTCGGAGAGAACTTTCTCTAGCTAATATCAACATGGGAGCAGCATAATCAATTAAGGACCTAATATAGGCTATGTACATCATTCTCACGATTCTCACATTAGCAACATAGTTGGGGTTGTAGCCACCAACAGTTTTAGAGCATTTAGTCTATCTTTGTATTTTTTATTTAGTTGTGGTATAGTGGATTTGTTAAAGGGTACATCTACACCAAGATATCTGTAAGTTTTAACGTAGCTAATGTTAAAACTTACAGATATCTTGGTGTAGATGTACCCTTTAACAAATCCACTATAAGAGATAGAGATGGGTAGACTGCATCTTCTTGGACTATAAGAAGGCTTTCGACACAGTACCACACAAGAGACTGGTTAAAAAACTAGAGGAGGAGGCAGGAATAGCAGGGAAAGCACTGCAATAGATCAGGGAATACCTGACAGGAAGAAAACAACGAGTGCTAGTACATGACGAGGTGTCAGAGTGGGCGCATGTGTCGAGAAGGGTTCCACAAGGGTCAGTTCTAAGTCTGGTTCTGTTTCTTGTGTACATATATAAATGACATGACGAGAGGGACGGATCCAGAGGTGTCCCTGTTCATGGACGATGCGAAACTAATGAGAATACAAGCAGACGAGGATCGGTAAGACTACAAAGAGATCTGGACAGATTTCAAGCTTGGTAAATGCCTCCTGGAGTTTAACATCGAGTGCAAAATCATGAAGCCTGGGGAAGGACAAAGCAGTCCGCAGACGGAGTACAGCCTAAGGGGGTCAAAGGCTGCAAAACTCACTCAAGGAAAAGGATCCTGGCGTGAACATCATACCGTGCACATCTGAGGCGCACATCAACCAAATAACCGCCTAGCAAAACCTAATAACCGCCTAGCAAAACCTAATAACCTCCTGGCAAACCTAAGGATAGTGTCTCGACATCTCAGTAAGGAATCGTTCAAGACTAATTCCAACCACACAATAGAGCGAAAAACTAATGTCAAAGACCTGGGAGTGATCATGTCAGAGGATCTCACCTTCAAGGACCATAACAATGTAGCAATTGCATCTGCTCGAAAAATGACAGGATGGATAATGAGAACCTTCAAAACCAGGGATGCCAAGCCCATGTTGACACTTTACAGATCGCTTGTTCTATCTAGGCTGGAATATTGCTGCACACTAACTGCACCTTTCAAGGCGGGTGAAATTGCTGACCTTGAAAATGTGCAGAGAACCTTCACCGCACGCATAAGTGCGATAAACCACCTCAACTACTGGGAACGCTTGAAGTTCCTAAACCTGTACTCTCTAGAACGCAGGAGGAGATACATTATTATATACACATGGAAAATTCTCGAGGGCTTAGTACCAAACTTGCACACAAAAATCACTCCCTACGAAAGCAAAGACTGGCAGGCGATGTAACATCCCCCCAATGAAGAGCAGGGTGCCACTAGCACGCTTGAGGACAACACAATAAGTGTGAGGGGCCCAAGATTGTTCAACTGCCTCCTAGCATACATCAGGGGGATTACCAACAAGCCCCTGGCTGTCTTCAAGCAGGCACTGGACAGGCACCTCAAGTCGGTACCTGATCAGCCGGGCTGTGGTTCGTACGTTGGACTGCGTGCGGCCAGCAGTAACAGCCTGGTTGATCAGGCTCTGGTCCAACAAGAGGCCTGGTCACAGACCGGACCGCGGGGGCGTTGACCCCTGGAATTCTCTCCAGGTAGACTCCAGGTAGACTCTACACTGTGCGTCAGGCCCGTATTGGAGTATGCAGCACCAGTTTGGAACCCACACCTGGTCAAGCACGTCAAGAAATTAGAGAAAGTGCAAAAGTTTGCAACACGACTAGTCCCAGAGCTAAGGAGGAGAGGTTAAGGGAAATCGACCTGACGACACTGGAGGACAGGAGGGATAGGGAAGACATGATAACGACGTATAAAACAATGAGAGGAATTGACAGGGTGGATAGCGACAGGATGTTCCAGAAATGGGACATAGCAACACGCGGTCACAACTGGAAGTTGAACACTCAGATGAGTCACAGAGATGTTAGGAAATATTTCTTCAGTCACTGAGTTGTCAGGAAGTGAAATAGTCTGGAGAGTCATGTAGTAGAGGCAGGATCCATACATAGCTTTAAGAAGAGGTTTGATAAAGCTCATGGAGCAGGAAAAGAGTGGACCTAGTAACGACCAGTGAAGCGGAGGGGTCAGGAGCTATCTACCTGGAGTCTACCTGGAGAGAATTCCAGGGGTCAACGCACCCGCGGCCCGGTCCGTGACCAGGCTTCCTGTTGGACCAGAGCCTGATCAACCAGGCTGTTACTGCTGGCCGCACGCAGTCCAACGTACGAACCACAGCCCGGCTGGTCAGATACCGACTTTAGGTGCCTGTCCAGTGCCTGCTTGAAGACAGCCAGGGTTTGTGGTAATCCCCCAATGTATGCTGGGAAGCAGTTGAACAATCTTGGCCCTGAC
>WNWK01036863.1:0-18878 GCA_009830355.1 Cherax destructor
CACATCACTTTGCATCCTCTCAACATATCTTAAGTTATTACAATGAGACATGCAACTATATTTTAATTAGTTTATAAAATGTGTGCATTATTTATATAACCTATTATATTGAGAAAATCAGTTAAATCAGCTCTTTTAAAATCTTTAGGGTGGCCTGACCTAAGACCTCATAGCAAATTCTGAATAATTCAATATAATTAGGCATTCATGTTATTTAATTACAACAATACATGCTGGGTTCCAATAGCCCCCATAACAAGTCCATAATACCCCATAACAGTTATATACACAGACTTTGCAAAAGCCTTTGACAAGTGTGATCATGGTGTAATAGCACACAAAATGCGTGATAAAGGAATAACAGGAAAAGTTGGTAGATGGATCTATAATTTCCTAACAAGTAGAACACAAAGATATAGTAGTCAACAGAGTAAAGTCTGAGGCAGCTACTGTGAAAAGCTCTGTTCCACAAGGCACAGTACTCGCTCCCATCCTGTTCCTCATCCTCATATCGGACATAGACAGGGATATAAGCCACAGTGCCGTGTCTTCCTTTGCAGATGACACCCGAATCTGTATGACAGTGTCCACCGTTGAAGACACGGCAAGACTCCAAGCAGACATAAACCAAATCTTTAAATGGGCTGCAGAAAACAATATGAAGTTCAATGATGAGAAATTTAAATTACTCAGATACGGAAAATGTAAGGAAATTAAAATCTCATCAGAGTACAAAACTAATTCCAACCACACAATAGAGCGAAAAACTAATGTCAAAGACCTAGGAGTGATCATGTCAGAGGATCTCACCTTCAAGGACCATAACACCGTAGCAATCACATCTGCTAGAAAAATGACAGGATGGATAATGAGAACCTTCAAAACCAGGGATGCCAAGCCCATGTTGACACTTTACAGATCGCTTGTTCTATCTAGGCTGGAATATTGCTGCACACTAACTGCACCTTTCAAGGTGGGTGAAATTGCTGACCTTGAAAATGTGCAGAGAACCTTCACGGCACGCATAACTGCAATAAACCACCTCAATTACTGGGAACGCTTGAAGTTCCTAAACATGTACTCTCTAGAACGCAGGCGGGAGAAATACATTATTATATACACGTGAAAAATTCTCGAGGGATTAGTACCAAACTTGCACACGAGAATCACTCCCTACGAAAGCAAAAGACTCGGCAGGCGATGTAACATCCCCCCAATGAAAAGCAGGGGTGCCACTAGCACGTTGAGGGACAACACAATAAGTGTCAGGGGCCCAAGATTGTTCAACTGCCTCCCAGCATACATCAGGGGGATTACCAACAAACCCCTGGCTGTCTTCAAGCAGGCACTGGACAGGCACCTAAAGTCGGTACCTGACCAGCCAGGCTGTGGTTCGTACGTTGGACTGCGTGCGGCCGGCAGTAACAGCCTGGTTGATCAGGCTCTGGTCCAACATGAGGCCTGGTCACAGACCGGGCCGCAGGGGCGTTGACCCCTGAAATTCTCTCCAGGTAAACTCCAGGTAGCCGGACTTGAGTCCTGGAGGTGGGAAATACAATGCCTGCACTTTAAAGGAGGGGTTTGGGATATTGGCTGTTTGGAGTGACAGTGATTATTTGTGAATGATAGTGAAAGTTTCTTTTTTGAGTCACCCTGCCTCAGTGGGAGACGGCCGGCCGACGTGTTAAAAAAAATGGAAATTAAAAGTAAACATAGGACAGAGCAAGTGACAAGATTATAAAAATAATATAAGGAATGAGAGATTGGATATCAGATTGGAGTGAGTATGGAGGAAGTAAATATGCTCAGATATTTAGTAGTGGACTTGTCAGCAGTTGGGTCTATGAGAGATGAGGTGAAGCATAGATTTGATGAAGGGGAAAAAAAGTGGTTGGTGCATTGAGGCATCTGTTAACTCTTAAACTCATGGAGGCAAATAAAAGGGAATGTACCAGAGTACATAGTATAGTGATACTAGCACTATTGTATGGGGATGAATCATGGGGTTTGAATGTTGCAGTGAGGAGGAGGCTGGAGGCAGTACAGATGTTGTGTTTGAAGGCAATAGTATGTGGTGTGAATATTATACAGAGAATTTGGAGTTTGAGATTAGGAGAAGGTGCAGAATTAGCAAAAGCATTATTCAGAGGGCTGAGGAGGTGTTGATGAGGTGGTTTGGACATTTAGAAAGGATGGAGAAAAATAGAATGACTAAGACTTCATGTAAATCTCTGGTGGAGGGGAGGAAGGGTAGTGGTTGTCCTAGGAAAGGTTAGAGGGAGGGGGTAAAGGAGGTTTTAGGTGCTTGAGGCTTGGATATCCAATAGGCTTGTGTGAGCATGTTAGATAGGGATATGTAGAGGTAAGGAGTTTTTAAGATTTGACATGCTGTTGGAATGTGAGCAAGGTAAGATTTATGAAAGGATTCAAGTCAAGAGAAACTGATTGGGCAGACTCGAGTTCTGAAAGAGGGGGTGGAGATGTGGTTTAAACGGTCATCTGAACTGTGAGGTCAGTACCCTTCTGGCAAGACAGTGATTGAATGATTGATAGTGAAAGTGCTTTCTTCTTGTTGGGTCACCCTACCTCGATGGAAGACAACCAGAGTGTTAAAACAAGAAATATCAAAGTCTTCAAACAGAAACTAGATAAGTTCCTGAAAGAGGTGCCTCTTCAGACAGTTTGTGATGGCTGTGTGGGCCTGTGTTGCAGTTAGCAATAGTTTGACCACAGGCTGGCCTCTGAGAATAGAAACCTTTTGAAACGAGTCATAGTTAGAAATACTGAAATTCTTAGAAAAGAAAGGATAAATTTAAAATGTTTGCCGTGTGTCAGCATGTAGTGCACACTTAACTTTTAAAGGAATTCTATATGGATTTTATGCTGATAAAAAATATATAGCACATTATTATAGCTTAATTTTTCTTAAATTTATAATATAAAAGTGACATGTATTTATAGATTACATTTTGCATCCCATGAATGCAAGAAACTTGAGTAATTATAACATCAATATACTTAAATGATGATAGATAATTATTTTTTTTTTTTTTTTGCATACAGCCAGTTGAAGAGTCAGTGTGTCAGTCACCACCACCAGTACCAACAGCCGTGCCAGAGCTCAACCCACCTGAAGTGCCTGATGCTGGAAATACTGCTGTGCTTGTTCCACCCATGGAAGCTCTCACACTGGAAGAGCCTCCAGCTTTTGTTTCAGACAGTAGCAATGCCCGGGCAAGTTCCTTGCATCAGCTCGTCTGCAGTTTCAGGAAGATGAGTCTAAGGTTACTGATACTGACAATAAGAAAGAGACTACAAATAGTGGTTCTGTAGAATATTCGGATGATATATTTGATTAAGCTTTATTTTCTAAACTTTAAATTGTTTCCTGCTGGGTCTGTGCTACCCACTCTGTAGTCAGTTTTCTCAGTTTATTTTGTAAGCTTCATAGATCTTTGTAATAATCAGTTCTGTATGCAGCCATAGATCTACAGGGTAAACAGCTCCACATGTGGCTGTAGATGTGTGGTGTAAATAGTTGCACATGTGACCTTAGATCTACGTGGTAAACAACTCCACACGTGACTGAAAATGTGTGGGGTTAACACTTAACACTTACATGCACACCCATGTATCTGTATGGTAAACAGGTCCACACATGACATAGAGTTTAAGAGTTAACTAATCACAGTGATGCACATAATGCTTGAAAAAATGTAATAACTTCAATGAATTTTTCATTCACCTTGTAACATCACTTGATGAAGTGTCAGTGTCACACTTCACACAAACAATTTTGAAACACTTTTCCGCACTTGGTTTTCCCTTTGTTGGTCTGCATGGTTGTTGAGCAGTTAGCGCACTGGCCTGTGAATTTTAGGACTCACTTGCTGTGGGTTTGAACCCCACCTATTCCATGATAAGTACGAATTTTTTTATATAGTGTACATTTTGCACTATAATAAATGGGATGTAAATTGCTGCCTGATGTTTTGTATGTGTGGAGGGTTCATCTTTCTTCCTATTTTGCATATGTGGAAGGTTCCATTTGATTCAGCAGAGACTGATCAAGAACTAGATTTAATAGCTCTTCGAGGAGGTTTCATGGTGCCAGTGAGGGTTCTTTATCCAAGGAATTGAGCCTGACCTCTCCTTCTTTGGATGGAACCTGATTGCTTTTCATTTCCCCAGACACTGTATGACCCATATAAGTTTACCATTCCACTCTTACTTTTGAAAGTAATTGTGATGTAGATTTAATAATTATTTTGTTAAGAACCGAGTTATATACATTTTTGCATTTGTATTTTACGCATATATGGAGTGTTCAGATTTGTTTACTACAGTATTGTCAGGGAATTTAATCATTAAGTTGGTGTGTTGGGCCATTTATTGTATCCCATACATAATGGAGACTGACATGGTGCTAGTCAGGCATAAGCTTATCTATAACACAATCTTCCCTGCAGTCCAGCCCATCTTCCTAACCATAGACATCATGGCACTGTTGCAAAACAGTGCCATAAACAGTTGAACCTTGACTGTTTTACAAGAGCTGTGCACAGTGGTGCCTATTTTCTGTTCATGCATCACTTTTTTTTTTTTTTTTTGTCTTCTATCTTATATTATAATTTTCCATTGTAACTTAAGGGAAGTACAGTGGACCCCCGCTAACGAAAAATTCATTAAAGAAGCCTGCTCAAGTACCATTACTGAACGAATTTATTCCTTAAGAAATAATGTCACGTACGTTAGTCTATTTCAGACCCCCAAAAATACACTTCCACAAGCACTTACAATATTATACTTACATAATTATACGATTTCGGGGTGTTCGTTAGCTGGGGGTCCACTGTATATACCCAGGTACTCCCTACTCACCACAACCTTTCCTCTCACCACAATCCTCCCATATCACAGCTGCTACCATCACCACATGAGTGAGGGATGGACAGCATATATAGTACTAAGTCAGGTATGATGGGATTAAGCTGATCAAATGATTTATATTTTTCATCAACAATGAATACTAATACTTACTGACAAAGTAAACAAAGGCTGCCAATGTGACTCGTGCTGCAATAGTTGACTTGTTTGCAAAAAGTAGAAAGTTGTATATTCACTCAAGAGAAGTAGTGTGATATTTTGAAGTCACCTTTTTTTCCACTTTGTGAGTTCACTTTTTTGTAAATTCACTATTATATCACATACCATTTCTGTTGGTAATTCCACATATGTTAAGAAAAACAAATAATGTATACTGTGATTCTTGATGGTGCTCTGCCCACACAGTTCACATTATTGTCACTGGCAAACTTGGATGAATGGGAACAGTGAGTATATGTAGGGAAGTAGAGTGAAGTGAGGTATGTGGTATACAGGTCATTGTAGTGGTGTGAGGTCAGCATGTCATTGCATTGATGTTTGCAGGGAACTGCAGTTGTCCTCTGAGCTGTTATGTGGGAAGATGATATAGAAGTTTATCAAATGTCAAGAGGTTCAGCTACTGTATGCTCTAAAAGACTTTTGTTCTATCTAGGCTGGAATATTGCTTTCACACTAACTGCACCTTTCAAGGCAGGTGAAATTGCTGACCTAGAAAATGTGCAGAGAACCTTCACGGCACGATAACTGCGATAAACCACCTCAATTACTAGGAACGCTTGAAGTTCCTAAACCTGTACTCCCTAGAACGCAGGCGGGAGATACATTATTATATACACTTGGAAAAAATTTTCGAGGATTAGTACCAAACTTGCATATGAGAGTCACTCCCTACGAAAGCAAAAGACTCGCAGATGATGTAACATCCCCAATGAAAAGCAGGGTGCCACTAGCACGTTGAGAGACAACACAAAAAATGTCAGGGGCCCAAGACTGTTCAACTGCCTCCCAGCATACATCAGGGGATTACCAACAAACCCCTGGCTGTCTTCAAGCAGGCACTGGACAGGCACCTAAAGTCGGTACCTGACCAGCCAGGCTGTGGTTCGTACATTGGACTGCGGTGGTAGCAGTAACAGCCTGGTTGATCAGTCTCTGATCCAGCATGAGGCCTGGTCACAGACTGGGCCACAGGGCATTGACCCGTGGAACTCTCTCCAGGTATACTCCAGGTATACTGGAAATGCTCATGAGAGCTGGCATGCTGACTTCACACCACCGAAAGGACCTGCACACTGTATATCACGTCTCACTGTGCTACCCATTCATGTTTCTTGTGACTTGATAAAGTCGTCGGTATGGGCTAAACACTGTCAATAATCACATTATACACTGTCAATAATCACAACGTATACAGTTGTCTCGTTTACCATCATGCCAGCATTGTATAATACCTTTTCTCCTCAGTTCTACATGTGCAATATACAATTACCGTATTCGATTAGCGAGTACACAGAATATAATGAAGAGTTATTTGGAAGTACTATTAAAGGCCAGATTGAGCTTAGTACAGCTGTCGTGGGCGTAGAATGCACTTGTATTTTAAAGAGAAGAAAGAGTGTAATGGGCCATTCTATATTGTATTTACTTCACTTTTGATGTATTTTCTTTTTTTCAACACGACGGCCGTTTCCCCCACCGAGGCAGGGTGACCCAGAAAGAAAAACCCAAAAGAAAGAAAAACTTTCATCATCATTCAACACTTTCACCATCACTCATACATAATCACTGTCTTTGCAGAGGCGTCAGATACGACAGTTTAGAAGTCCCTCCAAACTGCCAATATTCCAAACCCCTCCTTTAAAGTGCAGGCATTGTACTTCCCATTTCCAAGACTCAAGTCTGGCTAACCAGTTTCCTTGAATCCCTTCACAAAATATTACCCTGCTCACAATCCAACAGCTCCTATCTAACAATGCTACACATGCTTGCGGAAGTCCAAGCCCCTCGCCCACAAAACCTCTTTTACCCCTCCCTCCAATTTTTCGAGGACAACCCCTACCCAGCCTTCCTTCCCCCAACAGATTTATATGCTCTCCAAGTCATTCTACTTTGTTCCTTTCTCTCTAAATGACCAAACCACCTCAAAACCCTCTTCAGCCATCTGACTATTTTTTAGTAACTCCACACCACCCCCTAATTTCCACACACTGAATTATTTGCATAATATTTACACCACACATTGCCCTTAGACAGGACATCTCCACTGCCTCCAGCCACCTCCTTGCTGCAGCATTTACAACCCAAGCTTCACACCCACATAAGAGTGTTAGTACCACTATACTTTCGTACATTCCCATCTTTGCCTCCATGGATAATTTTTTTTTTTTTGTCTCCACAGATACCTCAATGCACCATTTGCCTTTTTTCCTTCATCAATTCTATGGTTAACCTCATCCTTCATAAACCCATACGCTGACAAATCAACTCCCAAATACAGTGGACCCTCGGTTAACGAAATTAATCCGGTCCAGGAGCTATTACTTAATCTGAATCTTTCATTATCTGAAACCTTATTTCCCCTAAGAAATAATGTAAATACAATTAATTGCTCCACAAAAAAAAAATCACCAAAAAAAAAACAATAACATTTACTTACCTTTATTGAAGAGTTGCAGGCATCTGGAAGGTAGAGTTGCTGACAGGGGTAGGGTGTTAATGGTTGGGAAAGGGGAAACCCCTCCAAAAGGACTTCAGGTAACAAGTCCCTCTGGGGTTACTTCCCTTCTTTTCTTTTAATGCCTGCACACTCCTGCATGCCTGCTACACTCCCTGCATGCCTGCTACACTCCCTGCATGCCTGCTACACTCCCTGCATGCCTGCTACACTCCCTGCATGCCTGCTACACTCCCTGCATGCCTGCTACACTCCCTGCATGCCTGCTACACTCCCTGCATGCCTGCTACACTCCCTGCATGCCTGCTACACTCCCTGCATGCCTGCTACACTCCCCGCATGCCTGCTACACTCCCTGCATGCCTGCTACACTCCCCTGCATGCCTGCTACACTCCCTGCATGCCTGCTACACTCCCTGCATGCCTGCTACACTCCCTGCATGCCTGCTACACTCCCTGCATGCCTGCTACACTCCCTGCATGCCTGCTACACTCCCTGCATGCCTGCTACACTCCCTGCATGCCTGCTACATTCCCTGCATGAATGCTACACTCCCTGCATGAATGCTACACTCCCTGCATGAATGCTACACTCCCTGCATGAATGCTACACTCCCTGCATGAATGCTACACTCCCCCGCATGAATGCTACACTCCCTGCATGAATGCTACACTCCCTGCATGAATGATACTCCCTGCATGAATGCTACACTCCCTGCATGAATGCTACACTCCCTGCATGCCTGCTACCACTGGGGTGCCACTAGGAAGCTTCTTTGGACCCATGGTGACTTATTTCACAGTGACAATCACTAAACCACCAAAAAAAACACCAAATATATTGTGAATCTTTGAAAGAGCACGCTAGGTAATGTTCTCTCAATGGTAAACAACGCTTCACTGGTGTCCTGCGCTTTGCGCGGAGCAGGCGGACACGTCTAATACATTTCGGTAACCGGGAATTTTTCGCTAACCGATTACGAAAAGCTTTGCTCGGCTTTCGTTAACGGGACCTTTCGTTAACCGAGGGTCCACTGTATATGAAAACATTCACTTCTTCCGTACTCCTCTCTCCAATGTGATATCCAATTTTCTTTACCTAAATTGTTTGATACCCTTATCACCTTACTCTTATCTATGTTCACTTTCAAGTTTCAACCTTTACACACCCTCCCAAACTCGTCCACTAACCTTTGCAACTTTTCTTTAGAATCTCCCAAAGCACAGTATCATCAGCAAAAAGTAACTGTGTCAACTCCCATTTTGTATTTGATTGCCCATTATTTAATACCACCCCTCCCCAACCCCATCTATAAATATATTAAACAACCATGGTGACATTACACATCCCTGTCTAAGACCTACTTTTACCGGAAGTAATCTCCCTCTCCCTACACACCCTAACCTGAGCCTCACTATCCTCATAAAAACTCTTTACAGCATTTAGTAGCTTACTACTTATTCCTTACACTTGCAACATCTGCCACATTGCTCTCTACCCACTATCATATGCTTTTTCTAAATCCATAAATGCAATGAAAATTTCCCCCACCTTTATCGAAATACTGTTCACATATTTTTTTTTTTCAACAAGTCGGCCGTCTCCCACCAAGGCAGGGTGATCCAAAAAGAACGAAAATCCCCAAAAGAAAATACTTTCATCATCATTCAACACTTTCACCTCACTCATATATAATCACTGTCTTTGCAGACGCATTTCAGATACAACAGTTTAGAATAGTCCCTCCAAACTGTCACTATCCCAGACCCTCCTTTAAAGTGCAGGCATTGTACTTCCCATTTCCAGGACTCAAATCCGGCTAAATCTATAATAACCGGTTTCCCTGAATCCCTTCACTAAATATTACCCTGCTCACACTCCAACATCTCATCAGGTCCCAAAAGCCATTCGTCTCCATTCACTCCTATCTAACACGCTCACACACGCTTGCTGGAAGTCCAAGCCCCTTGCATACAAAACCTCTTTATCCCCTCCCTCCAACCTTTTCGAGGACTGACCCCTACCCTCCTTCCTTCCCCTACAGATTTATACGCTCTCAAAGTCATTTTACTTTGATCCATTCTCTCTAAATGACCACATATATGTTTCAATATAAACACTTGATGTATGTACTGGATACAAACAAAAATTATCTGTAATCTACTGTTTGATGAATCTCTTAATAAAGATGTATTTTGTTATTTACTTCTATTATTTAATCATTACCTGCTTTTGTAGAAGCTTTTTGAAGGCAGTTCCTTTCTGGAGAGAGACCACTTGTGTGGCTTTCCTCACCAGGGTGGACACATCCTGTCAAGGCTCTGCTAAATGTTACCCGTGCATTTGCCATGTATAAAACCCATATTCTTTGCCACTCACTTGAAGGTTGAGTCTGCCCCAGGGGTTTTGGTTCTTTGGTGGGCAAGAAGAGATAAAAGGAGAGGTTTAGTGTTACTATTACTTTAATCGATCTGTTGGTCATGCATTTCTTATTTGCAATCTGATGTTGGGTTATGCACTCATCAACTTGTGTTTTCACTGCCCAGACTTGCAGTCTCCAGATTTTAGCTCACATTCCCCATTGCAAATTGTGGGCCCTTGTGAACTGTGAGTTTGGATAACATTGATTAAGTGGGGCAGTGTTTGACCTGATGACTGTGTGGTGGGGCAGTGTTTGGCTTGATGACTGTCTCTCGTGAGGCAGTGTTTGGATTGATGACTCTCATGAATCAGTGTTTGGCTTGATGACTCTCTCGTGAGGCAGTGTTTGGTTTGATGACTGTCTGTGGTGGGGCAGTGTTTGGCTTGATGACTGTCTGTGGTGAGGCAGTGTTTGGCCTGATGACTGTCTGTGGTGAGGCTGTGTTTGGCTTGATGACTGTCTGATGAGGAAGTGTTTGGCTTGATGACTGTCTGTGGTGAGGCAGTGTTTGGCTTGATGACTGTGGTGAGGCAGTGTTTGGCTTGATGACTATTTGTGGTGAGGCAGTGTTTGGCTTGATGACTATCTGTGGTGAGGCAGTGTTTGGCTTGATGACTGTCTATGGTGAGGCAGTGTTTGGCTTGATGACTGTGGTGGAGCAGTGGATGTTGCTATGGTGTCATGTGTTTTTATTCAGAAACATAATTGTCCCATATATTTTAAGAAAACTTTTTCTAAAGTAAAACACCATTTGTTGTACTTCGAAAATTATGTAGTTTTTGATGGAAAATTGTAAAACATAAAATGGCAACTTTCATTTCAACTGTAGCTCGGTTCCGCTGCACTTATGATTAAAATGGAAATAACTAAAAATGTTGTTCTCTATATTTTTCTTTAAAATACTGTTTTGATATGTTCAACCTTTCAAGAGTTATTACACAAAAAATGCAGAAATGGTCTACATTTTTCAGGTGTTTACTGATGTTGTTACAAGGGACTAGAACTATGTATGTGCATTGTGCAATCTCCCCGGGAAGTTTTTTCAAGGTAAAACCCTAAAATGACTGGATTATTAATCAGTATCAGCCGCATGTTGCTTTACAACATGCCGCTGATACTGATTCTTTATTGTGATCGCCAAGATACGACGAACCTTTCGGTGTTTCATCACTTCCACAAAACACGAGCTTTAGTTCCTCAGACCACAGACTGGCAGCAGAGAGACAAATGTAATCAAAATTTCCAAGCAACCAGAGATAAAGAGACACTAAATGTTTCTTTTCTTACACACATTGAGTGGATGAGATTTAACATCCAATATTTTCCAAAAAGGAAAATAAAAGCCTTAAAGATTTTTCTTCTTTTTTCTTTTCAACAAATTGGCCATTTCCACCAAGATGGGATGGCCCAAAGAGAAAAACAAAAGTTTCTCTTTTAACTTTAGTAATGTATACAGTAGAAGGGGTTACTAGCCCTTGCTCCCAGCATTTTAGTCTCCTTACGACACGCATGGCTTACGGTGGAAGAATTCTGTTCCACTTCTCCATGGAGAGAAGAGGAAATAAGAACAAGAACTAGTAAGAAAATAGAAGAAAACCCAGAGGGTGTGTGTATATATATATACATATACATGTATATATGCTTGTATACATGAATATGTAGTGACCTAAGTGTAAGTAGAAGTAACAAGACATACCTGAAAGCTTGCATGTTTATGAGACAGAAAAGACACCAGCAATCCTACCATCATGTAAAACAATTACAGGCTTTCGTTTTACACTCACTTGGGAGGATGGTAGTACCTCCCTGGGCGGTTGCTGTCTTACCAACTTACTACCTAGGCCTTAAAGATTCTGAGGGAAAAAATGAACAGGGTACACATGTGTGCCGTGCCGTGTCTGCCTTGCTCCATGTTTTTTCGTATTTTTCGCGGTCTGTTTTACGTGCTAGAACTTTAAAACTGTGCCAGTGATCTTATAAGGTACATCCCTCCAGTGCTCGGAACTAATCAGGCAGAAAACAGTTATATTCTGAGTCAAAAAAAAAGGGAATTAGTGTGCAAGAACATAGCAAAGCCATACTCCCAGAGGGGAACTTAGGCTTAAGTGCCGTGTGAAATAACAAAAGAGAACAAATACAGTGGTACCTCGAGTTACGATGGTCCCCAAAATCGCCCTTTTATGTAAGTTTATTTTTTTAAATGCTTTTGTAGGTATATTTTTGGGGGTGTAAAAGGACTAATCTATTTTACATTATTCCTTATGGGGATAAATTCGTTTGGTAATGGCACTCGAACAGCATTCTCGAACGAAAAAATATCGTAACTCGAGGTACCACTGTATTTGTCAGAGGAAGGAAAGTCTCCCTGAAAATAGGGTGTAGATATAACTGTTATAGTGAATATCACAGTGGTGCCGTAGTATACGGATAAGTTAATAAATGTTAAAGTGAAAACTAAGGCGGAAGTGTTAGGCCTAACGAGTTTCGTGTTTGAAATCAGTTGCCAGCGGTCGCCGGGTCATTAACACAGCAAGTCAGCTGTATTGATAATTGTAAACTGCTAGTGTACCTGACCAAAATCTAGTGATTACATTGATATAAAAGAATATCTATCGAAATACGAATCGGTGCACAATCTTGAGAAAATACGTAAATTGTCCAGCTCGGAAAAAAAAATACGATAGTGTCGAGTTGTGAGTTGTCAGTGAACGATTTCAACAACATAAGACTGTATATTATCCAGTCAACCATAGTGAAAAACAGCAGTGTTGTGGTGGAGGTAGAAAAAACTAGAAAACTAAACCCAGTACAGTGATCCATAAGTGCCTAAAACCCCAGGTGGTAAACCAGGGTGAGGTTAACCAGGGTGCCAGAAGTAAACAGGGTGCCAGAGGTAAACCAGGGTGCCAGAGGTAAACCAGGGTGCCAGACGTACGGCCGTCCATTATAGTAGGAGCTGCCAGAAGCACCGGTTTTTTTTCTCCAACACGCAAGTTATAGTTTTTGTATCAAACTGATCATTATTACTCTGTTTAATCATCTTCCAGTGGTTTGTCTCACGTAACCCAAATAATCCCTACAGGATTCATTAAATAAGTGATACTGGATTTCGTCTGATCCAAGAAATAAGGGAACCAATGACCGGATTCAAAACTGGTATCCTCGACCGGATTCAATAAGCGGACAGGGTTTTAGGTGGCCTTATCAGACACCCAAACAATAACTTAAAGCGGTAAGATTGTCCCAAACACTTACACATGCAAATAAAATAGATACGATACAAATAGACGGATCACCACTTCAGGGAAGCTATTAGTAGAATATACAGTAAAACAACCAACAAAATCAATCATGAAAACCTGTGTAGTATGCAACCAAACAAACAAACGTTCCACTGGATGAATTACATGCAACTTCTGTGGTAAATGGAGCCACACTCCTTGTGCAAGCATTCAGGAATCAACTACATGAGATACTAAACCAGGGAAGTGTTTTTGGGTATGCCCAAATGAGACAAAACTGTGGAATAATATCACATTGATATTAAAAGATGACAACATCAAATCGGCCTTCATAAAAAAACATGACAGCATTCTATAACAGTTAGGAAAATAAAAAATCTGAGCCAGATAGTGCTATCGCCCCTGGTACAGATGTTGACTTGGTAGACAGTAACTGTAAGAATGGAGAAATAAATGATGGTGACCTGAAGGGGGACAGGAGCTCTAGTGGGGAAACAGGTGTAGACAAGGACACACAAAAACCAATGTTACAAACTAGCAATACCATGGTAGATAGTAAACAGGGGGATGCCCCGGGAAATACTAAAGATAAATTACCAGAAACTGATGAAGGCTCCATTGTTAGCACTAGTGCCGAAGATAGAAACGAGACAGGAACACACGCACCAATAGGGAATACAATGGGGAACACAGTCACAAAAAACCAGGGCAAACAGAAACCAGGCCTATGTGAATATTATGCACTTGGTATCTGCAGGCATGGAATATCTGGGAAAACAGATGAGACATGCAAATATGATCACCCCAGAAAATGCCGTGCCCATATGAAAACAGAAAAATGCAACCTCCCGTCCTGTAAGCTTTTCCACCCTGAAATGTGCCACTCATCAGTTCAGGAAAGACAGTGCTATAACCCAGGCACACCACCTAAAGGGTACAAGACGACACAGAACATCCAGACCATGGCAAAACATGGGTAGCCACAGCCACACTGGAGAGAGAGGTTTTTTAGTGCCAGGAAGGAAAAAAGCTGGCAGAAAATGACAGAAATCTTACACCAACTGCAATCATTTCTGGAGTGGAATCACAGTCCATGGCCTCCACTCCAACACAACAGATATTAGTGCCAGGAAAAAAAAAAGACCCCCCCCCCCCATACCACCAATCCAAAGACATTCATCTTTGCAAATATACAGGGTCTAAAGCCAGCTACGAACAAGATACCTTACATCCATGGACTGCTTACAGAGTCAAATGCTATGTTTGCGGCTTTACAGAGACCCACATAAGACAAACAAACAAACAAATTTTATTTCATTGCAGATTGCAGATTACATAGGTATCGGTAGTTACAATGTAAATTGAGTGCAAGGAGAGCCACTGACATGCCATGGCATTAGGGGCAGCTTATTCTAGTCCTTAAAAACTATGTACTTAATATTAGAGAAATTTATTGAGTTTATTCTAGTTAAAAATTATTTTCAAAATTACAATATGATGAAATTTTACTGTTTAAATTATTATATAATGATATTAGATATTAGATTGTTACAGGTGTTAAGATTCTTGAATGATAATATGGAATTGAGATTATCTTAAGGAAAATAACATTGAGCATTTTTGACATTAACTTATAATGTGAGTAGGGGGTAACATAATAGTAACATATTATTAAAAATTGAGATTATCGTATAGGAAAGTAATAATGAGCATTTTTCAAAGTAGTTTATAGTATGATCATTTAGTTTTGGGAGATCACTTGGACAATGAAATATGGATCCCGGGCTACAACCTATACAGATGTGACAGAGTGAACAGGCAAAAAGGGGGGGTTGGCCTGTATATCACAGTCACTTATATGTTCAGAACTACTAAATGCCTCAAATGATGTAGTTGAAGTATTAGCATTAAAGATCGAGAATCAAAACCTGGTCATCGTGGTTGTCTACAAGCCTCCGGATGCAACGTCCCAACAATTCCAGGAACAGCTTCTGAAAATTGACCACTGTCTGGAAAATCTTCCAGCTCCTGCACCCAACATCTTGCTCCTGGGGGATTTCAACCTAAGGCACCTAAAATGGAGGAATATTGCAAACAATGTGGTAGAAGAGATAACACCAGGAGGCAGCTCAGATGAAAACTCGCACACACATGAACTTTTAAATCTCTGCACCAAATTCACCTTAAACCAGCAAATAGTAGAGTCTACAAGATTAGAGAATACGCTGGACCTCATCTTCACCAACAATGATGATCTGATACGAAATGTCATCATATCAAAAACAATATACTCAGATCACAACATAATAGAGGTCCAGACATGCATGCGGGGATCCCAAGATCAACAAAATGTGATCAGTTGCGAGGAAGCCTTCACCAAATTCAACTTCAATAACAAAAACATAAGGAGGGACCAAGTAAACCAAGTCCTAAATTATATAAACTGGGAAGATAGCCTAAGCATCACGGATCCTAACCTATGTCTAGAACAAATTAACTCTGTGGCACTTGAGGTTTGGAGTTAGAATGATAACAAATTCTCACTCCAGGCAACATACTCCACCAATATTCAAAAACCTAAACTTACTCACCATACAAGACATCCATACTTTTTACTGTGCCTATTACATACATAGAACACTCTATGCAGATATTAACCCACCACTCAAACTTCTCCTTACTAATTTTAACAGAACACATGACCATAACACTAGACAGATCACTCCTCGATGTTCCCCGTGTCCACCTAACACTATGTAAAAACTCAATGCACATAAAAGGCACGAAAATTTGGAATTCATTACCTGTCATTGCCAAAGAAACCTTACCTGTACCCCAATTCAAAACGATGCTAAAAAACCACCTTCTCACCCAAAGCTAATTGCTCCATATCAACCATTCCCAGCAAAGTAGAATAATCACTTAACGTAAAACCTGACTATTCAAGTCAATGTAATGTATGAATGAACGAATGAATGAATGTAAAAACCCGTTATGAATAATACTTACTTAGCTAATTATTCCACAACACTTACATTATAATGACCACATAAACTAACTGCAATGCAATTAATTGTCTTAAATTGTTATCTCACTCAATTAGTTGCATTGCTGCAATAAATTGCTACAATTAATTGATATGTTCAACTTATATTCAAACTCTATAACTTAGATATGCAACTTTACTTATTTTATAAATTATCAACCATAACTTTTTATTATTTTATTATTGTTATTGCTTTAATTTGTTTAATCTGATTTAATTAATTTTATAATGAAGACAAAAGTACAAAACTATGTTCAAATTTCATAGCTTAAATACTCATCTTTACTCATTGTATACTATCTACAAAAATTCTTACAATTTAGTTTTAAGTTAATTTTAAGTCTGCCCAAAATGCCCTGCATACTAGGGGCTTTTGGCATGTACACCTCATGTAATCTCAATAACCAAATGTAATTCTTTGTATCATGTCCAAATAAAAATATTATTATTATTATTATTATTATATTAAGGCAAATTCCCTTAAGGAAAAGGAGGAGATGTAAACTAGAAAGAGCGAGGCGCTCCCTATGCAGGCAAAGGCAAAGAATAACGGAGCAGTTACAAGAGGCCAATATATCTGAAATACGTAGGGAGACACTGGTCAGAGAAATAGCAAACATTGAATTAAAACTAAAGGATTTAGATTTTTAGATTTTGCCACCAGTGGCTAGTTTATTGTGCACCCCATATCCATCCTGTGGACGGTAGCGCAGAGCATATGGATACACAAAAGGCCTAGGCACTAGGGCCCCCAAAGGGTTAACAATTGTACATTTGGGTTTATATCTACATTTCCCAATTATGTTACAAGCAGGTATCTTATTTCATGAATAAGATATCTTGACATGTCACATAGGTTATTATATTGTCTATCTCTATATTCCTCAATAAGTGCACAATTAAGTACATAGTGTTCAAGACAGTGACCATATGCCTGATCACATAATTTGCATTTAGTTTGATCATCATCTGTGTCTCCCAAACTGTCAGAAGTACCTGTAGCTAGCTCTAAGCCTGGCCACTACAACATCAGTCAGTCTGTTCACATTGAAGTTGCTCCACAAACATGGCTGAGAGCACTTAGAGTTGTGGCAGGGTTTCACCCCAGGTATGGTGCTAATGTTAAATGTGAAAATGATGTATCTTGCTTATATTAGATTAGTTGATTATGCTGCCCCACTACTTGCTCTTGTGTCTGACTGGAAGCTTGGAGGTTGGAAAAACTGCAGAACGAAGCAATGAGGATCATTTTAGATGCCCTCGTACTGCCAAAATTTTAAATATGCAGAAAGAACTTGATATTCCAAGCATCAGAGATCGTGTTACTGAAAGAAATATCCTAATTGGGGTTAATATGCTCAGGCAAGCCCATTCAAACCCATGCACAGAAGCCCTCCAAACTTTCCTCAGCACTGGTGAACATCCCTCCAGATGGATCGAAAAAACTGGAACCGACCTCCGCATGAATCAGATACATGATCTGTGGCAAGTAAGGCAACAGCGGCACTTCTCCGCTCCATGGAATATTACCCCATTCCAAACTACCATCCCTCCATTTCCCCCAAAACTACATCTTAAATCACAACCAAAGCTTCGCCTTGAAGCCAAACATGATGCCTTAAACTGTATTGATAATTTAGCCAAACAGCACACTCTCTCACAAATTATTTACGTTGATGGTTCTGTTCACCAATCCACTGGTGCAGCTGGTAGTGCTGCTGTTGTCATACAGAGTGATGGCTCTCTTAAAGAAATTGGAGCACGCATCAATAACTGGGCCTCTACCCTTCAGACAGAACTGTTTGCCATACTCCTTGCACTCAAATGCGTCCATGTATCTAAGGTTAACTCTCTAATTGTAACTGATTCTCTGTCATCCATAAATGCTCTTAACTCATCAAGTATAACTTGTAGCATGCTCGTGTCAGAAGCCAGACACAGGTATGGTAGGATTCTGGATAGTAGAGTCAGAGTGCACATGCTGTGGATTCCATCTCACATTGGTCTTCAGATGCATGATAGAACTGATAAATTGGCTAAGTTTTATGCTTTCAAAGAGGGGATAGATTACAATCTTGGTTTGTCAGTTAGCAGTTTGAGAACAATAATACGAAAAGAACTTCAACTGAATTTTATTGACTTAAGACTCAGGGAGTTTGACACCAGTCAGTCCATCTATCATGCAGGAGGAGCCACATGTCTATGGTGCATCCAACAAAATAAGCAGACTCTTGGATGTCACTACCGCCCGCCTCCGGCTGGGTTACAAGTATCTTTGGCAGGTTAAATCACCACCACCAGACGTAGACCAAACAAGATGTAAACTTTGCCAGTTGGATTATTGTCACACCCGCGTCATTATCTACTGGAGTGCGATAAAATTAATGAATTCAGAGACTACTCATTCAGAAATGTTCAAGATATGTCAAAGTATTTTATCCACAGTGGTATATTACAGACCATTCTGGAAAAATACCTGACTTTGCTCCCTGTAAATAAAGCATTGACACGTGTGTGTGTGTGTGCGTATGTACATGTGTGTATGTGTATGTGTGTATGTATATATATGTATGTGTGTATGTGTGTGTGTATATATGTATTGTATA
>WNWK01036864.1:0-5000 GCA_009830355.1 Cherax destructor
CACCGAATCAACGACTCGGTTCAGCCAATTATAATGCGAGTTTAACAATGACGTGGATACCACTCGCAGTTTGTCATTGGAATTCCTGCATTGATCTGGTTGTGGAAGGTTGTCTGTCTTTTAACTGCTGTTTTGCGTTGACGACCGTAGCTTGTATTATTATTATTATTCTCTCTGTACATAGTGTACATACTTGTACAAACCCCTATCTTATAATTGGTGAAGGAAAAGACAAAAGTCTTATATAATCATATTGCTTTGTAAAAGAAATACAAATTCAAAGCATTTTCTACTGTGTTTCTTTGCTCCAAGCTCCCTTTTACACTCAGGTTAACAGGCCATTGAACATGAGGTTGTAATAACCATCCTGTGGTAGTAGGTTGGTAGACATCAACCAGTCAGCGAGGTACTACCATCCTGTGGTAGTAGGTTGGTAGACAGCAACCACACAGGGAAGTATTACCATCCTGTTGCAGTAGGTTGGTAGACAACAACCAGTCAGCGAGGTACTACCATCCTGTGGTAGTTGGTTGCTAGACAGCAACCACACAGGGAGGTACTACTATTCTGTAGTAGTAGGCTGGTAGAAAAGAACCGTCCAGGGATGTACTACCATCCTGTGGTAGAAGGTTGGTAGACCAGAACCACCCAGGGAGGTACTACCATTCTGTGGTAGTAGGTTGGTAGACAGCAACCACCCAGGGAGGTAATACAATCCTGTGGTAGTAGGTTGGTAGACAACAACCAGCCAGGGAGGTACTACCATCCTGTGGTAGTAGGTTGGTAGAACACAATCACCCAGGGAGGTACTACCATCTTTTGTTAGTAGGTTGGTAGACAAGAACCGCCCAGGGAGGTACTACCATCCAGTAGTAGTAGGTTGATAGACAACAACCGCGCAGGGAGGTACTACTATCCTGTGGTACTAGGTTGGTAGACAACAACCACCCAGGGAGGTACTACCGTTCTGTGGTAGTAGGTTGGTAGACAACAACCGCCCAGGGAGGTACTACTATCCGGTGGTAGTAGGTTGGTAGACAACAACCGCCCAGGGAGGTACTACTATCCTGTGTTAGTAGGTTGGTAGACAACAACCACCCAGGGAGTTACTACCGTCCTGTGGTAGTAGGTTGGTAGACAACAACCGCCCAGGGAGGTACTACTATCCTGTGGTAGTAGGTTGGTAGACAGCAACCACCCAGGGAGGTAGTACCGTCTTTGGTAGTAGGTTGGTAGACAACAACCACCCAGGGAGGTACTACCATCCTGTGGTAGTAGGTTGGTAGACAACAACCACCCAGGGAGGTACTACCTTCCATGTGGTAGTAGGTTGGTAGACAACAACCACCCAGGGAGGTTCTACCGTCCTGTAGTAGTAGGTTGGTAGACAACAACCACCCAGGGAAGTACTACCGTCCTGTAGTAGTAGGTTGGTAGACAACAACCACCCAGGGAGGTACTACCATCCTGTGGTAGTGGGTTGGTAGACAACAACCAGTCAGGGAGGTACTACCATCATGTGGTAGCAGGTTGGTAGACAACAACCAGCCAGGGAGGTACTACCATCCTGTGGTAGTAGGTTGCTTGACAAGAACCGCCCAGGGAGGTACTACAGTCATGTGGTAGTAGGTTGGTAGACAGCAACCAGCCAGAGATGTACTACCATCCTGTGGTAGTAGGTTGGTAGACAACAACTAGCCAGGGAAGTACTATCGTCCTGTGGTAGTAGGTTGGTAGACAGCAACCGCCCAGGGAGGTACTACCATCCTATGGTAGTAGATTTGTAGACAACAACCACCCAGGGAGGTACTACCATCCTGTGGTAGTAGGTTGGTAGACAAGAACAGCCCAGTGAGGTTCTTCCATCCTGTTGTAGTAGGTTGGTAGACAAGAACCAGCCAGTGAGGTACTACCACCCTGTGGTAGTAGGTTGGTAGACAGCAACCACCCAAGGAGGTACTATCATCCTGTGGTAGTAGGTTGGTAGACAACAACCACCCAGGGAGTTACTACCATCCTGTGGTAGCAGGTTGGTAGACAACAACATGCCAGGCAGGTACTACCATCCTGTGGTAGTAGGTTGGTAGACAACAACCACCCAGGGAGGTACTACCACCATGTGATAGTTGGTTGGTAGACAACAACCACCCAGCGAGGTACTACCATTCTGTTATAGTAGGTTAGTAGACAGTAACCACCCAGGGAGGTACTACCATCCTGTGGTAGTAGGCTGGTAGACAAGAACGAGCCAGGGAGGTACTACCGTCCTTTGGTAGTAGGTTTGTAGACAGCAACCGTCCAGGGAGGTACTACTAATCTGTTGTAGTTGGTTGGTAGACAGGAACCACCCTTGGAGGTACTACCATCCTGTGGTAGTGAATTGGTAGACAACAACTACCCAGAGAGGTACTACCATCCTGTGGTAGTAGGTTGGTAAACAACATCCACCCAGGGAGGTACTACCATCCTGTGATAGTAGGTTGGTAGAGAGCAACCGCCCAAGGAGGTACTACTATCCTGTGGTAGTAGGTTGGTAGACAGCAACCACCCAGGGAGGTACTACTATCCTGTTGTAGTAGGCTGTATACAAGAACCGCCCAGGGAGGAACTACTATTCTGTGGTAGTAGGTTGGTAGACAGCAACAACCCAGGGAGATACTACCATCTTGTTTAGTAGGTTGGTAGACAGCAACAACCCAGGGATATACTACCATCCTTTGGTAGTAGGTTGGTAGATAATAACCACAGAGGGAGGTAATACCATCCTGTTGTAGTAGGTTGGTAGACAACAACCACCAAAAAAGGTACTACCATCCTGTGGTAGTTGGTTGGTAGACAACAACCACCCAAGGAGGTATTACCATCTTGTGGTAGTAGGTTGGTAGACAGGAACCATCTATGGAGGTACTACCATCCTGTGGTAGTAGGTTGGTAGACAACAACCACCCAGGGAGGTACTACCATCCTGCGGTAGTAAGTTGGTAGACAACAACCACGCAGGGAGGTACTACCATCCTGTGGTAGTAAGTTAGTAGACAACAACCTCCCAGGGAGGTACTACCATCCTGTGGTAGTAGGTTGGTAGACAACAACCACCCAGGGAGGTGGTTGTTGTCTATACACTCTCAAAGTCATTCTGTCTCGTTCCATTCTCTCTACATGTCCGAACCACCTCAACAACCCCTCCTCAGGTCTCTGGATAATAGTTTTGGTAATCCCGCACCTCCTCCTAATTTCCAAACTCCGAATTCTCTGCATTATATTCACACCACACATTGACCTCAAACATGACATCTCCACTGCCTCCAGCTTTCTCCTCGTTGCAACATTCATGACCCATGCTTCACACCCATATAAGAGTGTTGGTATAACTATACTCTCATACATTCCCCTCTTTACTTCCATGGACAAAGTTCTTTGTCTCCACAGACTCCGAAGTGCTCCACTCACCCTTTTCCCTTCATTAATTCTATGATTCACCTCATCCTTCATAGACTCATCTGCTGACATGTCCACTCCCAAATATCTGAATACATTCACCTCCTCCATACTCTCTCTTCCTCCAATCTGATATCCAATCTTTCGTCACCTAATCTTTTTGTTATCCTCATCACCTTACTCTTTCCTATATTCACTTTCAATTTTCCTCTTTTACACACCCTACCAAATTCATCCACCAACCTCTGCAACTTCTCTTCAGAATCTCCCAAAAGCACAGTGTCATCAGCAAAAAGCAACTGTGACAACTCCCACTTTGTATTTGATTCTTTATATTTTAACCCCACACCTCTTGCCAAGACCCTCGCATTCACTTCTCTTACAACCCCATCCATAAATATATTGAACAACCACGGTGACATCACACATCCTTGTCTAAGGCCCACTTTTACTGGGAAATAATCTCCCTCCCTCCTACACACTCTAACCTGAGCTACACTATCCTCATAAAAACTCTTCAGTGCTTTCAGTAACCTACCTCCTATTCCATAAACCTGCAACATCTGCCACAATGCCCCCCTATCCACCATATCATACGCCTTTTCCAAATCCATAAATGCCACAAAAACCTCTTTACCCTTATCCAAATACTGTTCGCCTATATGTTTCACTGTAAACACTTGGTCTACACACCCCCTACCTTTCCTAAAGCCCCCTTGTTCATGTGCTATCCTCCTTTCTCTCTTACTCTTAATTCTTTCAATAATAACTCTACCATACACTTTACCAGGTACACTCAACAGACTTATTCCCCTATAATTTTTGCACTCTCTTTTGTCCCCTTTGCCTTTATACAAAGGAACAATACATGCTCTCTGCCAATCCCTAGGTACCTTACCCTCTTCCATACATTTATTAAATAATAGCACCAACCACTCCAAAACTATATCCCCACCAGCTTTTAACATTTCTATCTTTATCATATCAATCCCAGCTGCCTTACCCCCTTTCATTCTACCCACTGCCTCACGAACTTCCCCCACACTTACAACTGGCTCTTCCACACTCCTACAAGATGTTATTCCTCCTTGCCCTATACACGAAATCACAGCTTCCCTGTCTTCATCAACATTTAACAACTCCTCAATATATTCCCTCCATCTTCCCGATACCTCTAACTCTCCATTTAATAACTCTCCTCTCCTATTTTTAACTCTCAAATCCATTTGTTCCCTAGGCTTCCTCAACTTATTAATCTCACTCCAAAACTTTTTATTATTTTCAACAAAATTTGTTGATAACATCTCACCCACTCTCTCATTTGCTCTCTTTTTACATTGCTTCACAACTCTCTTAACCTCTCTTTTTCTCTCCATATACTCTTCCCTCCTTGCATCACTTCTACTTTGTAAAAACCTCTCATATGCTAACTTTTTCTCCCTTACTACTCTCTTTACATCATCATTCCACCAATCGCTCTTCTTCTCTCCCGCACCCACTCGCCTGTAACCACAAACTTCTGCTGAACACTCTAATACTACATTTTTAAATCTACCCCATAC
>WNWK01036864.1:7500-18878 GCA_009830355.1 Cherax destructor
CTAGTGATCATTATGGTCTTGAGACCTTGGTTACTCCACAGTGTTCTAGTGATCATTATGGTCTTGAGACCTTGGTTACTCCACAGTGTTCTAGTGATCATTATGGTCTTGAGACCTTGGTTACTCCACAGTGTTCTAGTGATCATTATGGTCTTGAGACCTTCGTTACTCTACAGTGTTCTAGTGATCATTATGGTCTTGAGACCTTGGTTACTCTACAGTGTTCTAGTGATCATTATGGTCTTGAGAAATTGGTTACTCCACAGTGTTCTAGTGATCATTATGGTCTTGAGACCTTGGTTACTCCACAGTGTTCTAGTGATCATTATGGTCTTGAGACCTTCGTTACTCTACAGTGTTCTAGTGATCATTATGGTCTTGAGACCTTGGTTACTCTACAGTGTTCTAGTGATCATTATGGTCTTGAGAAATTGGTTACTCCACAGTGTTCTAGTGATCATTATGGTCTTGAGACTTTGGTTACTCCACAGTGTTCTAGTGATCATTATGGTCTTGAGACCTTGGTTACTCCACAGTGTTCTAGTGATCATTATGGTCTTGAGACCTTCGTTACTCTACAGTGTTCTAGTGATCATTTTTTATTTTTTTTGCAGCTGACTCATATTATCACATATGATTTTAACCAAAACAACAATGTTTAGCAATAAACCGAACAGGAGAATACTTCTCAACTTTGTTAATGATAAAATATATAATCATAGTAATATTGAGGAAGCATTAACTCAAATACCACTTTGAGTACAGGCAACACATCATCATCAACAATGAAAAAAAAAAACTTGAAAAATAAAGAAAAACATTGCAATATCAGAGAAACACTAGTTCCAATTTGACCTTCAATCCTGCAAAATCATCTATCACATCACCAAAATCAATTATTTTCCCTATATAGGTCTATTTGTACTCTGTAATCATATGACGGTCGATCACCATGCCCAGCCCTTCTAGGGCAGGGTAGGTGCCAAGGCTGGAGCTTGCTACCATCTGCGGCTCGCAAGCCTGCCATTCCTGTCAGCCTCCTTTGGGCGGGGAAGGTGGCAGACCAGAGAGGCCTAGCATCTATCTACCTACCTGCCTCGTGCTAGTGGGGGAATGTGGCTAGGCCTGGGGCCAGTTGGTCCCGCCGCTGAGGGGTACTCCCTCCCATGGGAGACATAGGTCTCTGATACTCCCACGACAGGGAGCCGGAGCCGGGTCGTCATCTGGTAAAGACCCGGGCCGGGAGAATTCCCGGCGAATCACCACCTCCTCCTGTAATCATATAATAGACTATATAGAATCAAAGGATTTTTCTTTTATGTTGGTGCAGCACTGTTTTGTGCATTAGTGTCACTTTCTTTAGAGGCTCTGTGGTGTCACCCCCTTGATGGTGTCACTCGGGGCGCCCCCTTCTTCTTTACGACGCCACTGCCCCCCTGCCTTGGTGGGAAATGGCCGATGTGCTAATAATAATAAAAAACCACTCTGGCAACATAAGAAAGAAGGAACTCTGCTGCAGCAGGCCTACTGGCCCATGCGAGGCAGATTAAAGTCTACTACCTGGAGTTTACCTGGAGAGAATTCCAGGGGTCAACACCCCTGCGGCCCGGTCTGTGACCAGGCCTCATGTTGGACCAGAGCCTGATCAACCAGGCTGTTACTGCTGGCCGCACGCAGTCCAACGTACGAACCACAGCCCGGCTGATCAGGTACCGACTTGAGGTGCCTGTCCAGTGCCTGCTTGAAGACAGCCAGGGGTTTGTTGGTAATCCCCCTGATGTATGCTGGGAGGCAGTTGAACAATCTTGGGCCCCTCACACTTATTGTGTTGTCCCTCAACGTGCTAGTGGCACCCCTGCTCTTCATTGGGGGGATGTTACATCGCCTGCCGAGTCTTTTGCTTTCGTAGGGAGTGATTTTTGTGTGCAAGTTTGGTACTAAGCCCTCGAGAATTTTCCATGTGTATATAATAATGTATCTCTCCCGCCTGCGTTCTAGGGAGTACAGGTTTAGGAACTTCAAGCGTTCCCAGTAGTTGAGGTGGTTTATCGCACTTATGCGTGCCGTGAAGGTTCTCTGCACATTTTCAAGGTCAGCAATTTCACCCGCCTTGAAAGGTGCAGTTAGTGTGCAGCAATATTCCAGCCTAGATAAAAGAAGCGATCTGTAAAGTGTCAACATGGGCTTGGCATCCCTGGTTTTGAAGGTTCTCATTATCCATCCTGTCATTTTTCGAGCAGATGCAATTGCTACATTGTTATGGTCCTTGAAGGTGAGATCCTCTGACATGATCACTCCCAGGTCTTTGACATTAGTTTTTCGCTCTATTGTGTGGTTGGAATTAGTTTTGTACTCCGATGAGTATGAGTATGTCAATGACATACTACTATAGAGAAGCCCCTTGTTATGCTGAGCATTTCGGGCAAATTAGGTCAGTTTTGTCCCAGGATGCGACCCACACCAGTCGACTAACACCCTGTGAGAAATTATGTGTATGAATTTCACAGGTACAATCCTTAATTAACATTCCAAACACATAACTGGGGAGAACTCTGGCACATCTAGAACAGATTAATTACACTAAACTGATATTGATGCATCTTGGTGATATGCGGGACTTTTGGAACACTATAATAATAACACAGTGGTACCCCGGATTTCGTACAGCTTCCAACTCGAAAAATTATGTAAGTGTATTTTTGTATGTGCTTTTGTAAGTGTATTTTTGGGGGTCTGAAACGGACTAATCTAATTTACATTCGTCCTTATGGGAACAAATTCGTTCGGTAACGGCACTCGAACAGTCTTCTCAAACGAATTATTGACGAAATCCGGGGTACCACTGTATATTTTTATTTCTAATAATAATACAGTAATAATAATAATAACAATAATAATAATAATAATTTTTATTTTAACATGATACATGTTTGAACAAAGAAGTATAACAATTAGGTGTACATGCCATAAAACCCTTTATATGCAGAGCATTTCAGGCAAACTTAAGATTAACTTAAGATTATTGAGACAATAACAGCGCTGAATTGTACATTTAGTCATTAGGTTCGTTACAATAAATATAAGAAAATTGAATATTCTATTAGATCATGCTATATGGCTTTAATAAGTTTGGTAGAGAAGAATTAAGGTGGACACAATGGAATAATTAACATTACATTTGAAATGATTACTGATATTGAGAGTAAGTATATATTGGTCATAATGATTTACCTATGTTCATGATATTGAGCAAATACACATATATTTTTTTACATATTTATTTATGATGGGCTGGGATAGGTTAAGGAGATAAAGGGTTTTCTAATTGTAATTTTAAAAATGTTAGCTGAGTCAGTGGTTCTGGAGATTTCTGGCAGAGAGTTCCAGATTTTGGGTCCTTTTATGTACATTGAGTTTTTGAGAAGATTTAACCTGACACAGGGTTATGTCATAGAGATTTTTGTGTCTAGTATTAAGTGCTATTGCAACTGTTAAGAAAGTGCTTCAGGTCAGGAATTATATTGGAATTGATTGTTCTGTAAATGTAGTTTGCACAGTAGTAGGAGTGGATGTTTTGTATAGTGAGTAGGTTTAGGTCTTTGAAAAGTGGTGGAGGGGGGGGGGGTGTTGTCTAGCTGTGGATTGTGTGATCATTCGCACTGCAGTTTTTTGTTAGATTATTATTGGCTTTATGTTTTTTGTCGGTTTGGAGCCCCAGGCACATATTGCATAGGTGAGGTAGAAGTATATCAATGAATAGTATAGTGTAAGTAGTGCTGTTTGTGGTACATAGTAACGTATCTTTGAAAGGATACCAATTGATTTAGATACGTTTTTTGTTATGTTGTTAAGCATAATGTTTAATTGGACTTCACTTGCTCTACTCCCAAACATATTGTAAAAGGTTTTGTCTATATTCAGTGTAAGTTTATTGACAGTCATCCAGGTTGCTATTTTTGCGAGCTCTTAGTTAGCAATAATGTTAAGTGAGGCTAGATTAGGGTGGGAGATGACACAAGTCGTGTCGTCAGCAAAGAGAATAGGCGTAAGTTGTTGAGGTATGCTTGGAAGGTCGTTGATATATAAAAGGAGGGGACCAAGAACGCTTCCCTGTGGTACACCAGTGTCCAGGGGTCTTGTTGAGGAGGTTGTGTCATTGATCGGGACGTATTGCTTTCTGTTAGTAAGGTATGACTTGAATATGCAAGTGCATGGCCTCTTATATCAAGCTTGAGGAGTAGGATGATGTGGTCTACTGCATCAAAAGCTTTCTTAAGGTCGATAAAGAGTCCAAGCGGGAATTCGTTTTTTCCAGTGCTGTGTATAGTATGTCTAACATTATTATTATAGCATTATTTGTGCTTTTGTTTCTCCTGAAGCCAAACTGGCAGGGGTTGAGGATGCTTTTGTGATGTTATGAAGGAGTATAACCTTTTGTGTATCAGCTTCTCGAAAATTTTGGAAAGTAAAGGCAAGTTTGATATTGGCCTATAATTGTTTACATCTGTTGGGTCACCACCTTTGTGTATTGGTGTTATCCTTGCTATTTTGAGTGATGCCGGGAAAGTGTTGGTTTCTAGTGATTTGTTGAAGAGTAATGCAATGATGAGTAAAAGGATTTGAGCCGCTCGTTTGTTCACTAGTGGTGGTACTTGGGTTACATTTCCTGATTTGTTGTTTAGAGTTAATAATCATTGTAACCTCAGTGGGCTCCGTTGGAGCAAGGTTCAGGGATGTAGGGAAGTCTTCATCTAGATAATCATTAGCTCGGACATTGGTAATTGGTATTTTACTAGCGAGATTTGATCCTATGTTTGAGAAGTCGGTTATCTTGTTATTTTTTTATTTTTTTTTTTATTAACACATCGGCCGATTCCCACCAAGGCAGGGTGGCCCGAAAAAGAAAAACTTTCATCATCATTCACTCCATCACTGTCTTGCCAGAGGGGTGCTTTACACTACAGTTATAAAACTGCAACATTAACACCCCTCCTTCAGAGTGCAGACACTGTACTTCCCATCTCCAGGACTCAAGTCCGGCCTGCCGGTTTCCCTGAATCCCTTCATAAATGTTACTTTGCTCACACTCCAACAGCACGTCAAGTATTAAAACCATTTGTCTCCATTCACTCCTATCAAATACGCTTACACATGCTTGCTGGAAGTCCAAGCCCTCGCACACAAAACTTCCTTTACCCCTCCCTCCACCCTTTCCTAGGCCGACCCCTACCCCGCCTTCCCTCCACTACAGATTTATACACTTCGAAGTTATTCTGTCTCGTTCCATTCTCTCTACATGTCCGAACCATCTCAACAACCCTCCTCAGCTCTCTGGATAATAGTTTTGGTAATCCCGCACCTCCTCCTAATTTCCAAACTCCGAATTCTCTGCATTATATTCACACCACACATTGACCTCAGACATGACAGCTCCACTGCCTCCAGCCTTCTCCTCGTTGCAACATTCATCACCCATGCTTCACACCCATATAAGAGTGTTGGTATAACTATACTCTCATACATTCCCTTCTTTACTTCCATGGACAAAGTTCTTTGTCTCCACAGACTCCGAAGTGCTCCACTCACCCTTTTTCCCTCATCAATTCTATGATTCACCTCATCCTTCATAGACCCATCTGCTGACATGTCCACTCCCAAATATCTGAATACATTCACCTCCTCCATACTCTCTCCCTCCAATCTGATATCCAATCTTTCGTCACCTAATCTTTTGTTATCCTCATCACCTTACTCTTTCCTATATTCACTTTCAATTTTCTTCTTTTACACACCCTACCAAATTCATCCACCAACCTCTGCAACTTCTCTTCAGAATCTCCCAAAAGCACAGTGTCATCAGCAAAAAGCAACTGTGACAACTCCCACTTTGTATTTAATTCTTTATCTTTTAACCCCACACCTCTTGCCAAGACCCTCGCATTCACTTCTCTTACAACCCCATCTATAAATATATTGAACAACCACGGTGACATCACACATCCTTGTCTAAGGCCCACTTTTACTGGGAAATAGTCCCCTTCCCTCCTACACACTCTAACTTGAGCCTCACTATCCTCATAAAAACTCTTCACTGCTTTCAGTAACCTACCTCCTATTCCATACACCTGCAACATCTGCCACATTGCCCCCCTATCCACCCTATCATACGCCTTTTCCAAATCCATAAATGCCACAAAAAACCTCTTTACCCTTATCCAAATACTGTTCACCTATATGTTTCACTGTAAACACTTGGTCTACACACCCCCTACCTTTCCTAAAGCCCCTTGTTCATCTGCTATCCTGCTTTCTGTCTTACTCTTAATTCTTTCAATAATATCTCTACCATACACTTTACCAGGTACACTCAACAGACTTATTCCCCTATAATTTTTGCACTCTCTTTTGTCCCCTTTGCCTTTATACAAAGGAACAATACATGCTCTCTGCCAATCCCTAGGTACCTTACCCTCTTCCATACATTTATTAAATAATAGCATCAACCACTCCAAAACTATATCCCCGCCTGCTTTTAACATTTCTATCTTTATCCCATCAATCCCAGCTGCCTTACCCCTTTCATTCTACCCACTGCCTCACGAACTTCCCCACACTCACAACTGGCTCTTCCACACTCCTACAAGATGTTATTCCTCCTGCCCTATACACGAAATCACAGCTTCCTGTCTTCATCAACATTTAACAACTCATCAAAATATTCCCTCCATCTTCCCGATACCTCTAACTCTCCATTTAATAACTCTCCTCTCCTATTTTTAACTGTCAAATCCATTTGTTCCCTAGGCTTCCTCAACTTATTAATCTCACTCCAAAACTTTTTCTTATTTTCAACAAAATTTGTTGATAATATCTCACCCACTCTCTCATTTGCTCTCTTTTTACATTGCTTCACCACTCTCTTAACCTCTCTTTTTCTCTCCATATACTCTTCCCTCCTTGCATCACTTCTACTTTGTAAAAACCTCTCATATGCTAACTTTTTCTCCCTTACTACTCTCTTTACATCATCATTCCACCAATCGCTCTTCTTCCCTCCCGCACCCACTCGCCTGTAACCACAAACTTCTGCTGAACACTCTAACACTACATTCTTTAACCTACTCCATACATCTTCGACCCCATTGCCTACACTCTCACTAGCCCATCTATCCTCCAATAGTTGTTTATATCTTACCCTAACTGCCTCCTCTTTTAGTTTATAAACCTTCACCTCTCTCTTACTTACTGCTTCTATTTTCCTTGTATCCCATCTACCTTTTACTCCCACTGTAGCTATAACTAAAAAGTGATCTGATATATCTGTGGCCCCTCTATAAACATGTACATCCTGAAGTCTACTCAACAGTCTTTTATCTACCAATACCAATTATCTTGTTACCTGTATCAATAGGCTTGAGTTTCGGTTCGCTTGGTTTAGTTAGTACAATATTACTAGTGTTCGGTTTGTGGTGCCCAGGATCTGAGAGTGTTTTCCAGGTCTTTTTAGTATCACCTCTCGTTTCAGTGAATCTATTATAATAGCACAGTTGCTTGGACATTCTGATTACTTTGGTGAGGATAACAGATGGAGGGGAAAATCCAGCAGTCCAGAAGCAGAACTGTGTTATGTGAATTTTAACAAATGTTATATAAAGATATTCCACAATTCCTCAAGTGTTATAACAAAAACATCGCAAATAATTCCGTGTCATATAACGGTGTACTGTATATATACATATACATAAGAGAACTTAACAATTTCAGTTCCTTATTGAAAGTTGTTCATCAACACAATATATATTTTGTTAGTGTTAACTTATCAATGTTTTTCCTGGTGACAGTGATACATAATGTTCTTGTGGTGTGATCTCTGGGAAATTATTTAAAGTAACTGAATATTTTCGATACGTTTATTAAGAAGATGAATGAAAATCTTGAAGATATTCAAGATTTTATTCTATAATGGATATTCATAATAGAATTATACATAATAGAATTATACATAATAGAATTATACATAATAGAATTATACATAATAGAATTATACATAATAGAATTATACATATTAGAATTATATATGATAGAATTATACATAATGCAAGCTATACATAATACAGTTATATGTAATGCAGGTATACATAATCATATACAATTAATGCAGTTATACATGATACAGTTATATGTAATGCAGTTATACATAATCATATACAATATATTGGCTAATAACATTCATAATTTTTCTCACAAGTCATTGTATATATATATATATATATATATATATATATATATATATATATATATATATATATATATATATATATATATATATATATATATATATATATATGTATGTATATATATATATATATATATATATATATATATATATATATATATATATATATATATATATATATATATACATGTATATATATATCTTCTTTCAACAAACAGGCTGTATCCCACCGAGGCGGGGTGGCTCAAAAAGAAAAACAAAAGTTTATCTTTTTAACTATAGTAATGTATACAGGAGACGGGTTACTAGCCCCTTGCTCCCATCAGAATGTATCATACATTATAAACAATGAATATAAAACATTTCTCAATACACATCATTGTTTCCTGATAAGTTCTAGCTGAAGAACTGTAGATGGCGTTGACTTCACATATTATGCACCAATATTAAGAATACGTATATTACTCCAGATATTCTTGTGTATTTCAAAACATTATAAATATACATCTGAAAATTAATGAAAAAAGAAGAACAGATTTTCTATAAATGGAGTGGTGCTATGTTTGTTGTTTTTAGTGTGTGTGGGATGACCCCTGTGTCCATGGTCCCTCTCCATAGAATGATGAAGGCACACGATAGGGGCTTTTTCCAATTCTTGATGAACACGGAGTTCCATGAGTGTTTGCCTGGGGCCGAGTGCTTGGGCATGTCATTTATTGTCTTTTCAAAGTCTTGTGGAGTTTGGATAATATCCGAGATTTTTGAGATGACTAAATTTTGGGTCTCGTTCATAAAGAATTCATTTGGATTGTCGACCCTTAGTCTGGGCAGCGGCTCGCTGAACACTGAGTCGTATTGAGACTTTAATATCTCACTCATTTCTTGGCTGTCATCTGTGTATGTCCCATCCCGCCTAAGCAGAGGCCCAATACTGGATGTTGTTTTTCCATTAGATTTGGCATTAGAGAAGTTTTTTTTTTTTTTCAATTTCCTTTATGGCTTTTAGTTCTTTCTGCGATTTTTGTCTCCTGTAAGATTCCTTCAGCTAAAGTTCGATATTTGCAATTTCATTGACCAGTGCCTTCCTTCATATTTCAGATATATTGGCCCCTCTCAGCAGCTCTGTGACTCTTCGCCTTCGTCTGTATAGGGAGCATCTCACTCTTTCTAGTTTACATCTTCTCTTCCTTTTTCTTAATGGAATGTGCCTTGAGCAGATCTCAAGAACCACAGCTTATTTTTTCTAGGCAAACGTTTGGATCTGTGTTGTTTAGGATATCTTCCCAGCTTGTTTCATTTAGGACATGGTTGACTTGATCCCATTGTATGTTTTTGTTATTGAAATTGAATTTTGTGAAGACACCCTCATGACTGATCACATTTTGCTGGTCAGGAGTCCTGTGCATACATGTCTGTACCTCTATTATATTGTGATCTGAGTGTATTGTCCTTGATACGGTTATATTACGTATCACATCGTCGCTGTTAGTGAAGATGAGGTCCAGCGTATTTTCTAGTCTTGTAGGCTATAATATTTGATGGTTTAAAACTTTATCGGGCAGGCCCGCATATATACAGGCCTCAACGCATGTTTTTTGCGCATGTCATTCTACTCCCACTTCATATATGGGTTCCCGTTTTCTAGTTCAGACCAATTACAAGCCTTCTGTGAGTCGCTCCAGCTAAGTGGCAATGGCGTCTACTCGCTTCCCATTGGTTGAGAGACCAAAATGTAAATACTTCTAGCATGGCGTTGTCCAGAGCAGTTTTTTTTCCTCGAGTTACACTCATACTCTTAGATTTTACCCTCTGCAATGTCGGTAAGTACTGATTTTTGTGTCTAGTGCATAAATAAATAATTAAGGCATATTTTGATATATAACTAAAGTCTGTGTGAAGGATAATATGACTGCACCATGCAATTTAAAAAAGTGCAAGGAAAAAGGCCCACAAATATTCAGGCCTGCCCTTTAAGGCCAAAGTAGCAATTTCAGTAAATGACTATTTATAATAATTTTTCTAATGCATATATGAATTCAGTAGTGGTTTGGGTGTGTACACAATGTTTTAATTGTCCTTTCAGATCAATGAGAAATTGTTTTAAGGTGCTGAGGAAAGTGACTCAGAACCAGAGCCAGCTGACCTGGAATTGCTTGACAGTGGTGATGAATACTTGCCACCAGATGCACATGTGTCAAGTGATGATGAGGAAGAAGATAGGCTATCCCAAAAAGCCTAAATTAGGCAAGGGAAAGAAAGGAATACCTGATGAAGAAGATCTTCATGATCAACTTGTTCTTCAAGCTCACACAATGGAAACATCTATGCATCAAGAGAGGTAAAAATATGCTTCATAGCCTTTCATTCTAGGAAATAGTCATCTAGAATGATTGTTATTTCTCACAAAATTCATGAAAATGGGAATTGCAATGTTTATCCCTTTGCAATGTGTCCATGTTGCTCTTTGGTTCATCTTTATATTTTTTGTAGACTTAAAAAATGTTTGGAAACAAGTTCCATTTATTTTTTTGATATTGTCTATTTGCATAATAAATTAGAAAAATATTTATTTGGTGTTTTGTTAATAGTTGCAACTTTGCAACATTTAAAATTTGGCACCCTTTACCGGGAGGGCCTACATATTTGTTGGCGTCGAATATTCGCAATTGAACAAAAATTTATTTTTAGAAATCCATTTACATAGGCTCATTTTCCTTACATTGAGATAATCTGTCGACTCATAGGAAAGACATTTCGAATTTCACATTTTCCTAGGCGTGCCCGGTAAAGGGTTTAAGGTGAATTTGGTTCAGAGATTTAATAGCTCATATGTGTGTGTGAATTTTCATCTGAGCTGCCTCCTGGGGTGATCTCTGCTAGAATATTATTTGCTAGACTCCTCCATCTCCTAGTAGCAAGATGTTTGGGGCAGGAGTTGGGAGATTTTCCAGACAGTGGTCAATTTTCACAAGCTGCTTCTGGAAATGCTGGAAGTTGCATTAGGAGGCTTGTGTGTATAACCATAATGACAAGGTTTTGATTTTCAATCAAAACACAATGAAATATATTATTTTCTTTAGGTTCAGAATAATTTTTGCGATATTATAGCATACACAAATTTTCGCTTGCCCTATTCGGCAAG